>WNWK01020283.1:0-36155 GCA_009830355.1 Cherax destructor | reverse complement strand
CACTACTCCACCCTCACAATCAACACTACTCCACCCCTCACAACCAACACTACTCCACCCCTCACAACCAACACTACTCCACCCCTCACAACCAACACTACTCCACCCCTCACAACCAACACTACTCCACCCCTCACAACCAACACTACTCCACCCCTCACAACCAACACTACTCCACCCCTCACAACCACACTCTCCCCCTCACAACCAACACTACTCCACCCCTCACAATCAACACTACTCCACCCCTCACAACCAACACTACTCACCCCTCACAACCAACATACTCCACCCTCACAACAACACTACTCCACCCCTCACAATCAACACTACTCCACCCCTCACAATCAACACTACTCCACCCCTCACAACCAACACTACTCACCCTCACAATCAACACTACTCCACCCCTCACAATCAACACTACTCCACCCCTCACAATCAACACTACTCCACCCCTCACAACCAACACTACTCCATCTCTTCTCCCTCTAATAAAATCAAAGTTTACGATTTTTTTTTTTTGCGTGTGTCAAGCACTTGAAATATTTACCACTCTCCCACCCTAACCCTAGAGAGAGCACCCCTCCCCACATACCCAGAAGCGGGTACCGCGCCCTTCCAACCTTCCTGCAGGAGCCGGTCCAGCATGTGAGGGAAGGAAGCCCTGACAGTGAACCTCGGGAGCGGAACAGTGAGCAGCGGTCACTGCACCAGCTGGGTCTGTGACCCTTCCACTCCGCTCATCCTCCTCCCACATTCTTGTTATGCTTCGCCGACCGTGCTACGACACACACGTACGTATACAGATACATGCATGTATGTAGATGCATACACAAAAAGAATATTTACCCACACGTGAAAGGTTTTATAATGAGGCTGGACACACCAGGCACAAGATCTGTCCCTGTAACTGCAAAGGGGTAATTAAAAACTGAAACATTACGAGGGTGGGAGGTTGCAAATGATTACCAAACACAGGACTCGCGGGGACGTTAGGAAGCACGTCTTCAGCGTCAAGTATTAGAGAAACGGAGCACACTAGAGCGACCCACTCCAACATCAGGGCAACAAAGCGCTGGAACGCACTAAAAAGGAGCAACATAGAAACGATAACAGTTTTGTGGCTTTAAAATAAAAGGACTCCAGTTGAGGGCAGCCGACACGAAGGAGGCGGACCCAGGATCTTGAAGTTCAAAGATCCTGTAAACTCAATTACAAGGTAATTATACACACGGACACACACGAACCACATCGCTATTAAATCTCGGGGTGTAAAATTACACACACATATATATATATATATATATATATATATATATATATATATATATATATATATATATATATATTTCTAACATTTCTCTATCTACTGTGGCTTAAACCCCGTTGACAACTCTGAGGTGGTGTCTGTGACATTGCTGTCATGATCCCGCTGAGAACTCTGTGGTGTCTATATGACACTGTTGTCATGTTTTGTGTCTTTCTTACGTTGTTCCTAGTCCTCCGCGTCTAGCCTATTCAAGGGATAATTTTCATCACAGTTTTTGACGGTTCCAGTGCAATGTCCTTCAGTTATCAGTCGAAGGCAGTGTGGGTGGAGACGTTACGCACGTTTTCTTGCATCTATTCCCCTCCCAACCCCTGTTCACCTAGCAGTAAATAGGTACCTGGGTGTTCAACGACTGTTGTGGGGTGGCATCCTGAGGAGTGGCAGTATGTTTTAAATACAGGTGAACTTTCAAATGAGCTGAGGTAGGATAACTTTTAAACTACAAGTTGAAAGATATAAACAGAATAATGATCGCCATTTTCCATTTATTTGTCAATTTGCCGTCTTCCAGTGAAGTGCTGAAGACAATCCAGAATGACAAACTTAGTTCTTCCGCACATTCTTCCAGGATCCAAGGCAATATTCCAGCTGGTCGCTCTGCTTTATACATATCAAATGCCATCAATTTTTTGGAGTTCATATTTTATTTCATTGGTACGTATTTAGTTTAGCGTCAGTCAGGAACTCAGGTCCTCATACTGTGCACACGTGCTGTCACCGTAGTGAGGTGCTTTGAACGTTCTGTGGGTTACTGCTCTTAGCTGTCCACCCTCTCCCATTACTAGCTAAAAGCTGCTAGAGCCTCTGGTGCTCCCAATCGAAATAGGCAGTTTTGTTAAGCCTTGCACTGTTAACTCTTGGTAAGTCATCCTGGGCAAGATAGAGAGTGGTTCCCGAAAGGAGGTTGGCACTGCTTGTCGCTTGGGTGTTGAGTGTGGGGACTAATGGCGGGGCAGCGATTTCCTTTTGTTAATAACTGGTAGTCTCGTATTTCTATTTGCACTTCTGCTTTGCGCCCGCTCTCGCTCTCTTGCACATCAATTAATGTTTATGTCTGTCGAGGCGCCAACAACCTCTCCTAGTTTCCCTGTGGAAGCGACTCTTGATAACCCCTGTATGGACGCAGTTCATGGCAGCCGCCCAGATCAGACGAAGACAGGAAATTTTCTGGTATTGTTGGTCCTGGCCCCGATTCCGCTTGTATTTCGGAGAGAGATTCCTAGTCAACCCTATGGCGGGCTCTTGTTAATTAATTTCTGTAATGTTAATAAGAATTCTGAGGTTATTTCTATATTAAGTAGTGTGAGGCTGGCTGTTTCCTCGTGGCTTGACAAACTTTGTCTTTGTATTTTTAACATCACTGACAAGAAGTTTTCTTAAGTGTGTTACTCGATTCAGTGGCTCAGTGGTGGGTGGTCTGCGTCTTTATGTTAATGCCTTGAAGACGCTTCTACACTTCCAGGCCACTGAGCGTGAAATGGCCAAGGTCCCGGCTAGCGTATGTGAAGCGCTTCCAGTCCCAGAAATTATGGGCCTGCGATTAACGGCAGATTTGCTTGTCATAGGTTTGACCTAAGACACATTACATAAGAAATAAATTAATATTGGTTGTCCAGTAATGTGTGGAATGGTTCAGTACACTGGTTGTCCAGTAGCGTGTAGACTGACTGCATGACACGATCTTTATGGTGACTCGCTGAAGGTGTTTATGTGGGCTGGTCTGAGGATGTGACTGATCTATAGAAGGGGATGCCTAAAGTTACTTCTATGAAGAGGCTTGATCAGTCAGTTCTTTGACTTTACACGAGGACCTGGTAATCATGGATGTCTGGTGGGAAGAAAATTCCAACTGTGACCCCCCTTGACGCAGTAAGTGGATGATGGCCTGGACGAAGGACCTCCTACGGTACGACCACCTTCAGCGCAACACCTGGCAACATAACACTGGGGAGCTTTTTCAACGAAGGCAATGGAATGCTGAGGACAAAAACGAAAGAGCCTTTATGGATTGCTTTTATGATAATGTGCTTTCAGGGTGGAAGAACAAATCTAGAACATGAACGTGGATCATTGTGCCAAGAACGGAGGGTGAGACAGATATGCAGCAGTCTCTTCTAAAGGACTTCGCACACAGACTATACAACTTACTCTGGAGCAAAGGTCAGACGAAGCACCAGACATCACTTTATGTGATGGCCGCATTTCTCACCGTCACGGCGAAGCGGTCATGTATCCCGCTTCCGCAAGCCAGGAAGATACGTACCCAAATTGAGGAAATTGCCAACGATAATTAGATACGTTCACGAATGTTACTAGCTTTCACTTTCTCACGGTCTATCCTGGCGGGACCCACCATCTAAATATTTGAAAGCTAGATATATTTCGATCGCTGATCCGAGAAAGGTATCCCCGTATACCATAAGCTTAGTCTCCCCCTCTATAGACCTCAGTACAAGCAAGACATATAGCTTTCTTCATAATCAGGAAGACACAGCATAACTTCCTTTAATAACGCTCTTGTTGAGCTAAAGGTCGTCGTAATAAAGGAGTCAAGAGGCCAGAAACCAATAAAGCCGATCAGGTTAGTCTTAGGCGGAGAGGCCAGCAGTGAATCATCAACCTCCCCCCCCCCCATCGTCAACAACCACAACTAGGCGATCACAAACATCGCATGTTAAATCTGTGGGAACAGGTGTACCTGGGTACCATGAGAGACAAGGCAGGTGAGCTTACAACCTGACCATCACCTGATCTGGGTACTAACACCGACTCCTTACCTGCGCTCAGTATTCTTCAGCTAGCTTTATCTCCCCCTCCCCACCTCTCTCTCTCTCTCTCTCTCACCCCTTTCTTCCCAGTTTCTCACAGTCTGCGAGTACATGTAAACAACCTAAGTATGTTTGCTGAATTGAGGATTACATATATATTCCCAGCACGCCTAGTTAACCTTTGTGCTGGCGTCAGCAGCACAATGTTTGGTATATTCAAAGCAGCTGGGTTAGGAGCAGAGTCTGCCCCAAATCGTCGAGTACAACTTGGCAGGAACACTCGAACGATCGAGAACACAGGGAGAGGGGGTAAGTAGGACACAATATGAAGTCCCATAAAGAGAATGGAAGAAACGAGAAAGAATTAGAGACAGTAAAAAAGAATAATAAGGTGAAATGAAAAAGAGTTAAAGCAGTGAGGAAGGTGACTCACCTCAGTGGTGAACTTTGGGGTCAGAGCCCACCGTCCCGGGATTGAACCCTGAGAGCCGAGTCTCTCAACACCTGCTGCCACTGTTCACCCAGTGGTAAATAGGTACACTAGCTAATTGTCTTGGAGTTGCATCCTGGAGAAGAGGCCCCAATAAACCACACAAGCCTAACAGAATTATTCTGGGTTGATAACCCACCGGGGTGACTAGCAGGGCAGAGGGAGGCGAGCACGAAGGAGCGCCAGGTAAAAGCTAGTTGTACAACACCGTGAAATTACAGCACTGGCAAGCAAGCGTTGATGTGCACTTAGTTAACCACTAATTAGCAGCGGCGGTAAGGTGAAAAAAAATTGGTTTGTGTGAAGCAAAATAACTGAAGTATGAGAGAGATCCTGAAAGGAAGGAAAATGGCGACTTACAATTAGTCACGATTTAATAAGCAACATTTTTGACAGTCAAAATGAGTAGCAAAATGAAGATACAAATAATGTATTTGAGAGACAAACGGAGAGTGTATATACACCGTCAGGTGTATGCTGCTGTATGTATACGTGAGAGTTTAATACATACTTCTGGGTGTCAAGTATTCTTGGCCGGTGGTGAACAGGTTACATGATGCCTGACTCTTGCACAGTCGACAGGCTTTAAATCCAACTGACCAACCAACCAGCAGGGACCGAGTGACAGAAAACAACACCGACACTAAATAAACAGGAATCGAGATTAGGCAGAAGTATCAAGCAAGAGGTGACCACCACACGACACAAGCTACGGACAACCAGCCTTACTGTGACTTCGTAAATGGTCCAAGTCGGACCGAAACGTCGTCGTAAGCTCCTCTCTTCTATGTGAGGGTTGTGTGTGTATTATTGGCAAACTTGCCAGACAGATCAGCAGACACGCACTGATATTCTCGGAATAATTCAATGGCAGAGACGAAATTAATAATCCAGTTCAACTCTCAGTACTACAAGAATTACACATTATTTTGCAATGAACGAAACTTTAGGAAACAATTCGACCAAATGAAACTATGAAAATGAACCTCGCACAACAATTGTCCATTGATGCCCTAGTGCATGCCACAGTTTCAGGAGTAGGTACGGTCGAACCCTGGAAGGTAGAAATCCCTAAATCTAGTCGATAAGAGTAAAGAGGAGGAGGCTTCACAACTATCGAACACTACCATAACAATAAACATTTTGACCAATACTCCACCAAAAACTATTCCGGAAACCAGAAGTGGCAGGTAGAAGGGTTCTAATTCTCTCTTTTTGTGGACGTAAAATTGAGAAAATACGGACAATAGAGGACATAGACGGAATATAGGAAAATAAAGGTTGCGTTTACGGGCAAACACGCCGCCGATAGTTTAGTCTAGGTGCAAGATTATGCAGGATAGGGAAGACGCGGGTGTGCTCGAGACTTGAATACTGACTGGTTAGAGAGACTGAAAAAGTCGATGAAACATATCGAAACATATCGCCGGAGCGCATCAACTGTACAACGCCAGGATCCTGATATCCTCGAGGACACTGTATACATGACAAACCCGTCTTAGTGACACAGTGTCGTCATGGAGCCACCATCTAAACAACTACGAAGAGCTGATGGGTGTATACTACGAGGAGAGGCCCAGAGAATTGAACACGACTAGAAACGAGGGAAGGAAGTTAGATCACAAAGCATTCTGACCAATATGGTCATTCAGCCACTGATAAAATATCGGATACAACCACACACAACACTCGCAACCCAGAGATATTACACACACAAAATCAAACCAACATACAAATTCTATCATTTAAAAAATAAAATATAGGTAAGGTTAGACGCCTAAAATTTCCTCATGGTTCATAGAGGACTCCAGAAGAAAGGGAGACTAGGGTAGATATGATTACGACGTACAAGGTACTCATGCAAGTTGACAAGAATGAAATGTAAAGACAGAACAAGAGGTATCTAAATTGAAGCACCCCCTTCTACCCCCACCCCCACACACACGAACGTTTGAAGAAGTGTCTGAAGCAGAGAAGTGGAATGAATATGGAAGTGGTGGAGCCAAACTACGTATACAGTAACGTTTTAAGAGCACTTTGTACACAACCAAGTGACCAGAAACATGTTAGTCGAGGTTGTGTGACCAGGAGGGGAGCGGGGGGCAGAAAGGAGCTAGGAGCCACTTCTCACTCAAACACATTTTAAATACACACGTAGTAGAGAGTGTGAAATGAAAAGGACCATAGAGAGAGGGAGAAGAAAGAATACGGACAGAGGAAGGAGTGGAGGACAAGAAAGAGTTATGGTAATAAAAAGGAGTAAAGGGAAAGGAGAAAAGCACAGATAATGAAGAAGGAAAGAGGATCACGCGAATAAACACCAGGCAGGAAGGGAGTGACGAGTACTCTGAAGTGTTCGGTCTGACATCTTCCCACTAACAGAAGCGAATTCGAGATCCTCGGCAGGAAAAATAATGTACAATAACCTAACCTTCTGAATAAGAACAGAAAATAAAGGTGAGGTGTTTACAGAATGGAGGACCTCTGGTGAACTAAGACAAAACTTGGCTACAAGGATGGTTGTCTACGGCCTCCTCACCTCCAATTAAGAACATTAATGTTGGATAAAACTGCGCTCCGTGGCGGACATCGCCCTGAAGACGGTGACGACGATGATGGTAATGATTAAAATGGTGATATTTATGGTGAAGGTGATGTTCATGGTAGTGATGGTAATTACGAGTACAGCGATGGTGATTATGATGACGGTGCTGATGTCTGATGATTATTGCGGTGGTGGTGGTTGTTGTGGTCGGTAGGTGGTTGTAATATTTACTGAGGATTTTGACTGTGTAGGTCGTTGTGGTGGTGATGCTGTGTGGGAAGTGATCTTGACAGTGATTAATATTTGTGGTGTTTAATGTCATCAAAGCTAATAGTCATAAATTACGTGGATAATATTTTATGATACACGTATTAGTTACACAGCATCTGAGGAAAGGCGGTAATTGGGTTAGATTCGAAGTGACGTTAGGTTTTTAAAAGACCAAAAACGCTTTGATCTGGTAGATCACTCAAGTGCTATTACTGATACCAGAATAAATACAACACAAAAATCAAGATAAAATTAGCAACGAATAATTGATAGAATGAATAAAACACAAGTACTACCAAGTTAAAATAACCAGCATCAGTCAAAATTTCCACTGAATTGTTAAATGTCAAAATACACTACTAAAACTTCCCAGAGATCCCGACAGGCATCTTGGTAATTATATGAACTACGACATAAGTAAAAAAAAAAACAAAGTCATGGGCAAACAATTTAAATATGTTGTACAGTCTGCCGCATGCTACACAGAGGAAGGCAGGAGCACATGAAAGCAAGTTGATATGGGTGGTGTGCGAGCCCGGTCATCACCCAACAGAGTCGTCTTGAAGTGATGATTCTGTTGGAGGAGGAAGGCCAAACACCCGCGTCTTGCTGAACCCTGAATAACGTACTTCTTGTCTGCAGGATGCACCGGGTCCGCCACTTCAGGGCACTGATCCAAAGGAGTGGAGGTTGTTTTAATTCCTGTCCCTAAAGAGTCAGTCTATTCGCTTGGTTTAACACACGTTTCTGGGTCATTCCAGCACAAATTCCTGGATGATGATCCTCCTGGTGTCAACCCCCATCGTTAGTGCACATAAAGCTGTATAACCACTAACGGGGCTACTGCAACAGTATTGATACTTAAATGAAACAAATATAAACTCTTCTTCGTGAAGACTTTATATAGAACGTTCACATTATACTAAAGAAATGATTATTAAAAATTATGTCGCTTACATTGGTGGCGGGAGTGATGGTGGTGGTGGTGAGCGATTAAAGAGGAAGTGAGTGGTGGTGATAGTCTCCATCAAATTTTCACCTAGCGCATTCTACTTACCTCCCTCGGACTGTAGAAGAACTGTCTAAAGTCCCTGGGGGTCATCTGCGTCTTGTGTTGCCGTCTGTGTTCCCTGTTTCTATCTCCTCGCATCTCAAACCTGTCACTATCCACTAATTCACTGAATATTTTGTAGCAGTTGTGTGTGTGTGTACCTGCATACAACCGTGCGTGTTAGTCATGGCAGTGACACAAATATTTAGGAAATGGCGTCAAAGAATATAAAAATGATTTATGTCGTGTGTGATGCAGGTGTGATGACTGGTATCTAACCATGATGCATATTATGTGGCATTGCCTCATCACCTCACTCATTCACTCACGACGCCCGTTCCCTCCTCGCTTCAAGGGAAGGGGGCCTCATCACCTCTCACGACGAACCGTCCCTTCAAAGTAAAGGGAGAAATATTTTTGATGCTGAAGTGCTCATATATACGGAACCTGAGCTACCCTTCACTTCCCGTGGGTAAAACCTGTTTCCCTCCCATTCTCTAGGCACTGAATGACCCCTACGAATTTAGTGCTTCCCCACGAAAACTAGACTACTTTCGGTCACTGCGCGATCCGAAAAAGGTGTCCCCTCATACCACAGGCCCAGCCCCCTCTACTTCAACCCACGCAAGAGGCATAACACAGCGTGGCATCAATTTCTAAAGCAATAAATATCACTGAAGATGGTGAGCCAATGAGAAGAATCAGTCGTGGCATGGAAACTAATATCCCAGTTTCTTCAACAGGACTGACAAATTGGTATCTTCACAGCCCAAACCATTTTAAATCTTCTAGTAAGCTACAACAGCTTTGAAAGTTTAAAGCAAGTCAGAAGAGGCATTTTCTAGATGTCTTGCAGGGATCATCATAAAAAAAGCACTAAATTTGAAGCCGCTCAGAAGTTGCATTCTCGAGTTATTAGTGATGAGGGTTTAAAGTTGACTGGATGATGCCTTTACAAATTAATACATAAAAACCAGTATATCAATATTCACATTTTCAACAAAATTGGCCCTTACACGTCCTGTTAAGTAGGCTGCATCAGTGTTAAAAACTTGGAGCTGTGTCAAGAGGCTTCCTCAGGTTATCTTATGGAAAACAGGGTCGAGAATACTCCATATAAAAATGACCAGAGGGCACCTACACCTGCTAATAGTTGAGTCTTTTCCCTAGTTATTTGTTACTAGCATTGAAAATCTGAAGCCGATCAGATGAGGCGTTCTCGAGTTATAAGCAAAAACCTTGGAAGAACACTGTACAGGAATATATGACCGGCTCTGGAATAAAGCCGTGTAAAAATGATACTTACGGTCTCGCTAAAAAGCGAAACTTAAAAATAAAATAAATGGGCGAGTTTTCTTTTATTGGTTATAATGAATTTCAAATTCTCTACAATCCTCTAAGGAAAATACACAAACATACCTCCTAGAGTACACACACACACACACAGGGAGGTAGGTATACATGTGCATAACTACGAGTTAATACACTCACTGAGATTCCAACCTGCTGCCACACAACACACCCTAGTATAGGATGTGGCGTTAGTGATGTGCATGAACTCTGCGCAAAGAAGTTGCTATTGTTTGCACTCACCAGGAAGCCAAGACAAACACTGCAAATACACTGCCAGCTGTCATACTTCACCGTCTTCACAGTACCTGCACAGTATCTCTTCACAGTTTAGTTTCATCACAATTTAGGGATTAAAATATCTGACAGACCTTTTCCATTCAGAGTGGAAACTAGAAAGTGAAAATTTAGTGGGAACTAGAAGTGCTGTATTTCCTAGTATTATATATCTATACTTTCCAATTAAGGTCCTTGCCTACGATGATCGTTCTATCATACACAAGTGGTTGGTACTCCAGTACCTGACGACCAGGTGTGACTGATACCCCATTACCTGACGACCAGGTGTGACTGATACCCCAGTACCTGACGACCAGGTGTGACTGATACCCCAGTACCGGACGACCAGGTGTGACTGATACCCCAGTACCTGACGACCAGGTGTGACTGATACCCCAATACCTGACGACCAGGTGTGACTGATACCCCAATACCTGACGACCAGGTGTGACTGATACCCCAGTACCTGACGACCAGGTGTGACTGATACCCCAGTACCTGACGACCAGGTGTGACTTGATACCCCAGTACCTGACGACCAGGTGTGACTGATACCCCAGTACCTGACGACCAGGTGTGACTTGATACCCCAGTACCTGACGACCAGGTGTGACTTGATACCCCAGTACCTGACGACCAGGTGTGACTTGATACCCCAGTACCTGACGACCAGGTGTGACTGATACCCCAGTACCTGACGACCAGGTGTGTCTGATACCCCAGTACCTGACGACCAGGTGTGACTGATACCCCAGTACCTGACGACCAGGTGTGACTGATACCCCAGTACCTGACGACCAGGTGTGTCTGATACCCCAGTACCTGACGACCAGGTGTGAGATACCCCAGTACCTGACGACCAGGTGTGACTGATACCCCAGTACCTGACGACCAGGTGTGACTGATACCCCAGTACCTGACGACCAGGTGTGACTGATACCCCAGTACCTGACGACCAGGTGTGACTGATACCCCAGTACCTGACGACCAGGTGTGACTGATACCCCAGTACCTGACGACTAGGTGTGACTGATACCCCAGTACCTGACGACCAGGTGTGACTGATACCCCAGTACCTGACGACCAGGTGTGACTGATACCCCAGTACCTGACGACCAGGTGTGACTTGATACCCCAGTACCTGACGACCAGGTGTGACTGATACCCCAGTACCTGACGACCAGGTGTGACTGATACCCCATTACCTGACGACCAGGTGTGACTGATACCCCATTACCTGACGACCAGGTATTCGTGACTGCCAAGGTGTTCTTGTGTGCTTGCCTCTCCCCAACCCTGCCCCTCTCCAATTCCTTATTTCTTTTATTTCCATCCTCTCTATCTCTTCCCTTCCTTCCTTCTGTCCTTCCCTCCTCTTTCCCTGACTTTCTTCTAGTCTTTCCCTCCCTCCCTCCCTCTCTCAACGTAAAACTAACACCAGTTAAAATATTCACCGATCCCTGGTACGGGTGGCTGACCCTGTTCACCTACCAGCAAGTAGGTACCTGGGTGTTAGCCGAGTGGTGTGGGTCGCATCCTGGGGGACAAGATAAACCTAAGTTGAACGAAATGCTCTGCATAACCAGGTCCGTATTTGTATAATGTACTTGTAGAAATACTTATTATCATCATTTGCGCGTTGTCATAGAGGGGGGGGGAAGAGAGGAAGGTCATGATGGGAGTATGGTCATTGGATAGGGAGGGGGATGAGGGAGGAGGGGGAAGAAGAGTGGTACAATCACCAGCCTCCCAGACCACTGTCATGGCCATTTATGGCAGCGAGTGATGAGTCACATTACGGACCATCACCGCCACTCTACCAAGCTTTATTATTATATATATATATATATATATATATATATATATATATATATATATATATATATATATACACACACCTAAACGTTTCCATAAAATGGCCTGTCTGCTCACGTGACCGTAACCCACAATTTAGGAAAAGTCATATGTCACATGCTCAAAATTTCGAGGGATACCTTGGACGCTGCCACTTCTCTGGTCAATCCTGCAGTCCTGTCCAGGTCAACTTTTCAACTTCGTCCTCGACACTTTTCAGTCTTACTCAATTTTCCACCATTCACACACAGGAATTTTGTTGGTTTCTGTGCGATAACTGGGAAATGCTTCTCCCGGTCGGCTTTAAACTTTTCCCCAAAAGAAAGCAACCTCTTGAGGTTATGAAGTACAAGTTATTATGAGCCAAATTTATTAATCAAATTGGTGTCTGTGAAATAATTTGAGAATGTCTGTTCTGGTTTAGAACACGTTTCGGTCCTGGGACCTTGATCATTTTTCAAGGTTCCAGGACCGAAACGTTTTCTAATATGTCGTAGCGTTTGCTCATGTGTATTTCCAAACCAATTTGTGGGTATCAGTTACCAAAGTTAATACCAATGTTTGTCCTGATCAGAAATTATAAGTCACAGTGTTTGATTATCGGGTTATCCCAGGTTAATTCGACATTCTTTTTTTTATCTCTGTGTCCTCAACTGTTATAATAAAAATGTAAGCACTAAAGCCACAAGGGTCATACATCCCCGTGGCTTGGTTGGTAGCGCGCTCGGCTCGCATACCCAGTGTCCGTGGTTCTATTCCAAGCCGGGTGGAAACACTGGGCATGTTTCCTTACACCTGCTGCCCCTGTTCACCCAGCACTAAGTAGGTACCTGGGTGTTAGTCGACTAGTTGCGGATGGCATCCTGGGGGTGGTAGTATACCTCATACAGGGCAAGGGGGTTCGAAACGAGCTGAGATAGCATAACAGCTCCCTTACTCGGTAAAACTGATCTGTGTATAAAGAAAAGCGCTGACTGTGCCCACAAGATCATTGTTAAAAAAATTATGTTATGTACACTAAATTTACATAAAACTTGCTTATTTACCTTCTTAAAATTCGATCAATCTTAGAGAAAATTGTGGATTGATTCTGGGCAGTGTAGGTCCCAGTTGCCTGTTTGCAAGAAACTGAAAAAAAATACCGCTTTCCGTGCGCCGATTTCTGAGTGTCGCATCTGATTACTCTGATAATGCAACTCCTGAGTGTAGATGAATGGTTCAGAGAACCGACAAGTTATAAATTAGACACATATACAACATTTGGGTATCTTTATTGAGGAAACGTTTCGCCACACAGTGGCTTCATCAGTCCAATACAAAGTAGAAAGGTGTAATTAGAGGAGGAGTTTGAGGTAATCAGTCCCTCGGCCTGGAGTCGATGTGTTCAGTCCATCAATCTTGATGAAGCCACTGTGTGGCGAAACGTTTCCTCAATAAAGATACCCAAATGTTGCATATGTGTCTAATTTATAACTTGTCGGTTCTCTGAACCATTCATCTACATCCTGTCTGACACAGCAACAGCTTGGGATCTTGATACAAACGAATTCTTCAACACTTGTCCAACCTTTGGACGAAGACCTACTTCGAATAGTGGATGGTACCACTATGACCCCGCCTCCTCCTGCTTCACCTCACCTGATTACAGCATATAAGCCACCTCTACGGCCTTGTGCTGCACTTCTAACAAGATTGATGGACTGAACACATCGACTCCAGGCCGAGGGACTGATTACCTCAAACTCCTCCTCTAATTACACCTTTCTACTTTGTATTGGACTGATGAAGCCACTGTGTGGCGAAACGTTTCCTCAATAAAGATACCCAAATGTTGCATATGTGTCTAATTTATAACTCCTGAGTGGTTTCATGCTTCGTTGATGTTGGTGAGGGACTCTTGATCTAGGGAATTGGATCTGTGCTCCAGTTCCTTGAAGGAAGCCTAAATGCGTTCCAAGCCTCACAAGCGCTGTATAATCCCTACGGATTTAGCGCTCAATAATAATGTTTGATTATTTTAAAATATTGGTTTCTTTGAAAAGTTTCAGTTAGATTTTGGCTATGTCCTAATTTATTATTTTTCATTGAAGGAATTTGGATATATTTTCCATGTGATGACCTGTAACTGCCTCTTCCGATTCCCTTCAAATCTCCATCACTAATATTTAACAGCATTATCAACTTATGCCGCACTCTGCACTATTCCAGTCGCGTCGACTGAACTGATATATCCTAAAGGATATTGTACCAGGTCGTTGCATGTGGTCGTCGCGTCGGATCATGGCGCCGGTCACTCACCTTAGCCTCATAAATTCAACCAATCATTATAACAAATGCCTAAAACAAATTCCGAGAGCCTATTTACCACGGGATAATGTTCTCGGGAAGCTTTGAACAGCAGGTAGTCACAAAAACAAAAATGCTTCGATATAAAAGTCAAAAGCTAAAAGACAAAAAAGAAAAAAAGTTGTCGGGAGATATTTAGGAGAATTCCAGCAGAGAATGGAGGAGTCTGGGTGGGTAGCGGCGCCCACTGCCCCAAGCTCATGCAGGGAGACGGTGTACTCGTCTAACTGTACTCTCCTACGCTGTTAGAATAGAACTCCAGCTCTTGGGTCCGGCCTCATAACTCGGTAATTTGCTGACCTGATGCGTCCCCAATCTCAAGAGATTTTCTCGTATTTACAAGATTTCATGTATGGGGGACTGTCTTCATTACTGCCACCTAGTGTATTATCCCTCACTTTGAAAACTTTATTCATATCTTATTTGCTGATTCGAGTGTTTATAGTTTCCATGCGTGTTCCCTGGTCCTGGTGTCTCAGGTCATTCACCTCGGGAACAATATAGATCCCAGAACTCATCCCTGGGGAGCTCCACTTCCAGTTCATCTCCCTCAACTCTGGAAGATACAGTCGGCATCTGGTTTAACATAGGTTGTGAAGAACCAGATATTATGGTGATTATCGGTTTATAATTACTTACGGATCTTTCTGTCTGATAACATTGCATCACAAACAATCTTGAAGCCTACTTTCCATTTTTTAATCAGTCTATTTTCATAAGATATATTTTCGATCTCTGCGGCTTCTATTATGTAGCACTTGTCAACACCGGGATTGGCGTTGTTTTAAAGAAGAACTTGCGTAGCATAGGCCAGTAGGCCTACTGCAATGCTCCTTAATTATGTTCCATATAACTCTGAAAATAAATTGCATACATTTATTATTCTATTTATTCCTAATTAACAAAATACAGTAATAATGTAGAAAACCACAGTCGGTTAATAATTTTTATACCAGTTAATACCATACAAAGAACCATTAACGATCCTTGTGGGACCTCACCAGTTAATTACCCCAAGATGACATTTTATCTTCAAAAACTATAAAATCCATTGTAGTAGTTTGACTATTTTCAAATTTTGTAGCTTCCAGATTGCTTTAACACGGTACGCTATCAAAAGCTTTCTGATATCTAAGTTCCTCTCTGCCTTCGACTGTTGGCCAGTGGTGGTGGTCAGACCTCGAGTTTTCCAGCACTTGTGTTCTGGCAGAAGTCGGAGGCCACCCCACTGGAGTCCAGCTTCTGGTTAGTGTTTTTAAGAACTTCATCTTTGTACACCGTAACGATGAGACCATAGGTGAACCTTAGCCAATTACTAATGGCTGCACCACTTTTGCATAAGAAGACAATAGACACCAGCACCAGCTACGAATCTGCCGGCTTTCCCTCCAGACACGACCAACGGTACCATGTTCGCTGAGGAACAATCATCCTCGCCCAGCCTTAGAGCTGGAATCATCGGTTCCCGAGGACCATCCATAGAGCCGGAATCACATACGGTAAAAAATAGGGCCAACCAGCCATACGGACAACAAATCACACTAGCCTGAGAGTTTTAGAATACTCTTGCCATGGGTTCGATCCCCACTTGTACTGTGATTGGCTTGCACTCGTTATGTTACGATTCCGCGAGTCATGATACACCAACCATAGGGCCAACCATAAGGTACCACTGAACGGGTCATTGCACGAGTAAGACCCGCGTCATGACACTGCTTTCTTATGAACAAAAAAATATCAAAGTCAACACAGTCGGTTCATTAGTTTGTGTCCTCTTAGATAAATGTCAGCTTAATAAAGAAGATATACAGAAATATGGTGAGCTGAAGCAAAATAGTTATCATTTTAATACATTTCTGCTGTTGTATATACTTTTCTAACTTTTTATAGTGAGATGGGTGTATGTGGGGAGAAAGAAAAGAAAGAGAGAGAAGAGAGAGAGAGAGAAGAGAGAAGAGAGAGAGAGAGAGAGAAGAGAGAGAAGAGAGAGAGAGAGAAGAGAGAGAAGAGAGAAGAAGAGAAGAGAGAAAGAGAGAGAAGAAGAGAGAAGAGAGAAGAAGAGAAGAGAGGAGAAGAGAGAAGAAGAGAAGGAGAGAGAAGAGAGAAGAGAGAGAGAGAGAAGAGAGAGGAGAGAGAGAGAGGAGAGAGAGAGAGAGAGAGAGAGAGAGAGAGAGAGAGAGAGAGAGAGAGAGAGAGAGAAAAAAACACTTGTGTTTACACACACTTTGAGTACCAACCACCTGAAGCACTGGTCCACTACGATACAAGCTGGACAAAGCTACCTCTCCAAGCGGGAATGCCGCTATCACACGCCTTACAGTTATTGCATCACCCCCGGTCATAACACCTACAAAATTCAATATTTGTTATTCTAGGTCAGGCTAGGTTAGGAACATAACATAAGAACATAAGAAAGAAGGAGCACTGCAGCAGGCTTATTGGCCTGCTGCAGTGACTTGACACGTCCAAGTCACCTACTGGCCCAATTCAGTCAGGTCTAAGTCACACCCACTCATGTAATTGTCTAACCTATTTTTAAAACAACGTTTTAGCTTCAATAATGTTTCTCGGGAGTTTGTTATACTCATCCACAACTCTACTGCCAAACCAGTGTTTTCCTATATCCTTGAAACCATTGATGCGATTCCTGTCTTAGATACTTTTAACACGTTATTTACATCCCCTTTATTTATTCCCGTTTTCTATTTATACACCTAATTCTACGCCTTTTTAGAGTGTGCAGATTCAGGGCCCCTCAGTCTCGCCGGGAAGATGTCTGATACATGGGATTAACTTTGTCATCCTTCTTTGTACATTTTCCAGCTCATTTATATCCATTCTGTAATACGATGAGCAGAACTGTGCAGCATAATCTAAGTGAGGCCTAACTAACGATATATAGAGTTAACGAATAACCTGAAGACTCCTGTTATTTATACTTTTTGATATGAAGCAAAGAATTTTATTCGCTTTATTGCGAACACTTACGCCCTGCTGTCTTGGTTTTAGATTACTGCTAACCAGAACTAAATCTTTTTCGCAGTCAGTGATATTAAGATCTCCATTATTTAGTTTATGAGTGACATGGTTATTTTTCTTTCCAATGCTAAGAACTTTGCATTTGTCTATATTAAACTGCATTTGCCACTTCTTCGACCATTGCATCAGTCTATTCAGATCATCCCGCAGTGCTCTTAGTGTCCTCCGATGGAGAATTAGATACATTAACATCTGGGTATCTTCATTGTAGACGTTTCGCCATACAGTGGCTTTATCAATACAAATTCAAGGACATAATTGGAAGACAGTAAAACTATATACAAAAGATGAGGTGGTAATCAGTCTTGGAGTTAGTGTAGAGTACCGTAGTCTTGAAGAGTCTGAAGCACAGGCATAAAGATTGGCGCTTATATACTGTCCTCGTCAAAATTAATTCGACGGCCTATTTTGGTGTCATCGGCAAACTTGCTTATGTCGCTATTTATTCCCTCATCTGTGTCGTTTATGTAAATTGTAAACAACAAGGGGCCCAACACTGACCCCCTGTGGAACACAGTTTGTGACGCGTCCCCACTCGGATTTCTCCCCTTTTATGCAAACTCTTTGTCGCCTATCTGTCAACCACTCTTCTATCCAGTTCAGCGACAGGAGAGTCGAAGCAGGAGGCGGCGGGATCACAGTGGAACCATCCACTAGTGTAAGTAGGTCTTTGTCCAAAGGTTGGACAAGTATTGAAGAATTCCTTGTATCAAGTTCCCATGATGCTGCAGTGTCTGACAGATGTGATAAATGGGTTGAAAACCTTTGGACGAAGACCTACTTACAAGTGGGTGGTTCCACTGTGATCCCGCGGACACATGTGCAGGGGACGACGTGTAGGGCTGGACCTCAAAAAGCATCTGAATTCATGACAAACAAATACAACACGTTGTGTTGTATTTCCTAGATTTATATCTCTTTACTTTTCACTTAAGGTCCTTGCCTACGATGATTGTTCTATCATACACAAGTAAATATTAAAATGGTATACAGTACCGACGGTTTGACAAGTTAAGACACTTGTGCAACAGTTAGATATCACACACACACTGTTCCAGACTATGGAGCAAAAAACGTCTCCAGGCTGAGGGACTGACCACCTCAAAACTACGTCTTCAAGGGTGATGGACTGATGACATCGTATTTACATCTCTACTGCTCCCGCTCACTCTTCTGTACTCTACTGAAGAAGCCTACTGTGTTGGCAAAACGTTTCGGAATAAAGATACCTAACCGTTACACGTGTCTTACTTATACACAAGTGGCTGGTACCCCAGTACATGACTATCAAGTGTGACTGATACCCTCAGTACCCCTGACAACCAGGTGCTGGGGGGTATCAGTCTGCATTGAGTCGCGGTCCCTGCTAACACATCTAGGTTAGTATACAGCTGAGTAAGTACTGTCTCATCACCTGCCAAATTAGCTAGAGGCATTTTTAATAAACAAAACTGGGCACGTCAGCAACGTTCTGTTACTCTATTTACTCTGACAGTTACATTATGGAACTCAAGCTGTGTATCCCAGTCATATTACATTACACAGGATAGAGGAGAGTAAAACAATACGGGCGGGTGTTAATCCCCGCCCGTAGAGTTGTAAAACTTCAGACCGACTAGTTAGAAACCGTAGCCAGCTGGCCCAGTGGCTAACAAGTCGGTCTGGAATATTACGACTCATCGCTGGTTCAATCCCCGCTCTTACCGTGGTTTGTTTGTAATCGTGTCATTACGATTTCTTGAGTCATGATAGAGGAGAGTATTGGTGGTGGGAAGGTAGGAAGAATATACGATGGAGCACTGCAGCAGGCCAACTGGCCCATGCTAGGTAGGTCCAAGTCACCTACTGGCCTAAGATAGTCAAGTCCATGAGTAAGGAACGGGACAGGTAGGAAAAGAAGGGGAGAGGAGAGGTGGCGAAAGGAGAGAAGTGGGGGAATGGGAGAGTGGTAAAGAAGAAAGGGACCCCAGTCTCAGCGGGAAGTGTGTCAACACTGAAAACATTATAAGTAATGAGTCTCCTGACGCTCCAGGAGACTTTACTGTACACCACAGCTGCACCACCTCCAGC
Organism: Cherax destructor; assembly: GCA_009830355.1. Taxonomy (NCBI): domain Eukaryota; kingdom Metazoa; phylum Arthropoda; class Malacostraca; order Decapoda; family Parastacidae; genus Cherax; species Cherax destructor. The sequence continues at coordinate 16,760 of WNWK01020283.1, read as the reverse complement.
CCTCCATGTACACTCCAGCTGCATCACATCCAGCCCTCCATGTACACTCCAGCTGCACCACCTCCAGCTCTCCATGTACACTCCAGCTGCACCACTTCCAGCCCTCCATGTGCACCACGGCTGCATCACCTCCAGCCCTCCATGTGTACCACAGCTGCACCACCTCCAGCCCTCCATGTACACTCCAGCTGCACCACTTCCAGCCCTCCATGTGCACCACAGCTGCATCACCTCCAGCCCTCCATGTACACCACAGCTGCACCACCTCCAGCCCTCCATGTACACCACAGCTGCACCACCTCCAGCCCTCCATGTACACCACAGCTGCACCACCTCCAGCCCTCCATGTACACCACAGCTGCACCACCTCCAGCCCTCAATGTACACCACAGCTGCACCACCTCCAGCCCTCAATGTACATCACAGCTGCACCACCTCCAGCCCTTGGGAAATATATCTTTAATACACTGAATAGTAAAATATCTATCACACAACTACTGGTTCATCTGACATTTAATATACTGACTATCCAAGAATATTCTCATTAATTCCCGCTTATTTACACAAATACTACACTCGTTTATTATGCATTTTCTACAAGTCCCTATCTCATTACCTGACCCAATGCGGGTTTGCTTCACATTTCCATAGAAGAAACTTATAAAACAACAGTTAATTGTTCAACCAGACTACATTAGACGTATGGTAAAATTAATGATATTAATGCTAATAACAGGTAAGTGTATGGCATATGTTACCCACCAGCTACTATGCCGTATGAATTAAACAAGGGGCAGCTTTGATAAATTTGCCGAGTTAGATTTCCACTAACCGTCCGGGGCCTTCAGCTTTTATTTATATACAGAAACTCTTAGAATCATTTGTCACTTTAAACATTTAATGTTTCTAGCATTATCAAATTTCTACTATCACCACCATTATCAACTTGCTGCTGTCCTAACAAATTCGTTGTTATATTACAGAAACTGATCACAAGTCAAGTGACAATATTCAAAGACAGTTTTTTTTCCACAATTAACCATATTCATAATTCATTCTTTCACAGGACACAAATATCTGCAAATTTAGACGAAAGGGAAACTATCCCCACCACGTACGCCGAAAGAGCTGCTGTATTCTTCGTAAGGCAGGCAAAAACCATATGGGAAGAATGGCTTCCCCTCTTATACCAGCTTAGTCCTAGACACAAACCGCTCACTTTCGCTTTTTTTTTTTTTAAGTATACTGAAGAGTTCCCGCATTTAACACTAATGTCAATACGGCATCCGGGGAATGAGACCTAACAGACTGTTAGTGTACAACAATCCTCCAGTATAGAGAGTACAAGTGACTTGAAGAGTATCATTGGCTTGGCATCTCTTTTGTTTTCAAGGTTTTGGCTATCCAGTCTATCATTTTCCTTGCAGTTGTGACAGTAATTCTCTCGTGATCCTTGAACTTAAGGTCTTCTGACATCACTATTTCAAAGTCTCTCGCATTCCTCTTCCGCTCTGACGAGTGATTGGAGTGCTTTATTCGGTTTTATTTCTTGAAATGTTTCACAGCCGAGTAACTAAAATGTGTCCTCGCTGAAGACCTCGTTTATGAGAGATCGGAGATCTGTTGTACAAGAGCTGTGGTTACTCGCGTACTGATCTGGTTACTCGCGTACTGATCTGGTTCACGTGCTGATCTGGTTTGTCTTCACGAATTACAATCGTGATTGTCGACCGTTTAAGAATTATTATCCACGAATTGCTGTGATTGCTTATTACTATTTGCGATTATGATAGTAGCGGTGGCCGCGGCAGTAGTAGGTGTGGGAGAGTGAAGTGGTACCCCTGGCTTCTGGTTCCCAGGAGATCAGTACCAACACTCACCTCCTATTGTTCACTCAGCCGGAAGACGCTTCTGCGTGCTCGACTGCTGGTTTGGGTGAGTGAGTGAGTGAGTGAGTGAGAGGTGTCGAGTTCCACCTCTTGGGACCGCCTCGTACATGTTCCCGGTGTAATCAGTGTCGTACATGCCTTTAAAACGTGTCAACTAGGATACTACAACTACATGGAATAACAAGTCGCAATACCGTGGCTGCAACAATTTGCAATCAAGCCCCCCCCCCCTTAAGTTGAAGAGAAGCAATCAGGCTGAGTGGGGAAGGTAGCTCTGAATTCCTTTGATTAAGAGCCCTTCACCAGGATCAAGGCACCTCCCATGAATAGGGCGAGCTTTCTAGTTAGATCCACTTCTCTACACTTCCTGTCGTCTGCATATTTAACTTATATTTTCCCCCCTCGTCCCTAGTTCTTTGCATGGTAACTGGTCTATCGACCCTCTCTACCTCTGAGCTCTTTGTATACCAGCATCGGGTTTCCTCTAGTTCGGTGTCGTCAGAGCCAGTGCTTGAAGCTTTTATTAGTAATCTGACATTCGCAGGGGAGCGTTAAATCCGCAGGGGTCATACAGTGCCTGGAGAAATTGAAAGCATTCAGATTCGATCAAAGTAAAGGGAGGGCAAGTCCAATTATTTGGATCAAGAACCCCTCACCGCATCAAGGAACCTCACTTGAATTAATTTTTATTTGTAGCTTTTCTCTCTCAGTTCAACCAACAGCCTCTGGTGACGAGCCTCGATACCTTCTCTAGTTTATGAGCTTTACAACATGTGGGCTAAACACCAGAGCACATTACCCATGTTACTGGTATTTTGTGACTGATCCAGCCTATGTGACGTACAGAACGGTATTAGTGACTCTGGTGGAATCTTTCTTAGACCCGTTTTTAATTTCGTCAGTCTGGTGTTTGGCGCTAATGATTAGCTTTTGATGAAAATGCTATAAAATACCGACAAGCTGATGGACTGATTACATCTTTAATTCATTACTACTGCTGCCTTTGTATTTGACTGAAGAAGCCTACTGTGTAGGCGAAAAAAGTTTCATCAATAAAGATACCCAACTGTTGCACATGTGTCTTAATCTTCAGTGATAAGCTTGTTTACATACTTCTGGATTATAATGTGGTGCTTTGTCTCGGTAACTGTCATAAAACTAAAGAATATTTATCAGACAGGATCTCCCGTCTCTGAAGTCAAGTTAGTTTTCACTGATGAACTTTCTCCTCTATAGGTAATGACATCTCTTCCTGACAATGCTCTTAATTACTCTTGGTAAGGATACACCTGTAGTTTAGTCAGTATCTTAGATACCGAGGCGATGTTACCTGTAACCAGCTTTCAGGTGTCCGGCAGGTGTTTCGTGTCTAGTGACTTACGATTTTTGCTACATATGTGAGAGTACTCACCTATTTGTGGTTGCAGGGGTCGAGTCACAGCTCCTGCCCCCGTCTCTTCGCTGAGTGTGAGTGTGTCTAATACTGGTGTTCACGGCATCTGCTCCTCTTCATCCCTGTCTCCCACACCCCAACAGCTCTCCTTCCCCTCCCACCCTTCCCCCTCCCCCAATCATGCCCTCCCCTCAACCCCCTACTGATTCCCCTCCCTGCGTTGCCCCCCACAATGCAAGACCAAACATCAAGGTTCAGCTACCTCACACTCCTTGTCCCCTTTGTCTTTTTTCCTCCCCCTCTTTTCTCACACCCCCTCCTACTTCCCCCATCCCTCCCCCTTCACCAATCTTACCCGTGACCTTGCAAGATAAGCAAACTATATTATCTGAAGAGTTGAAGGTCACCTCTGATCCCACTTGATAAAATCTGCATTATTATTATATTCAGGTGAAGCACTAAGCCCGTAAGGGTCTGTGGAACAGGATGAAATTAAACGTGATTCGATGAAGGAAAGGTTCAGTATACTTTTATCAAGAGACCTTCACCAGCACCAAGACCCCCTCCCCCCCCATCCCTCACGAAGGGACCAGTCTTCCGAGTAGTCTTGACAGTGACCTTGCTCAAGTGTTGCTGCAGGACAGTGACCTTGCTCAGTGACTTGCAACGGCGGCCGCACCTTACGCACACACACACACAAACACACAGCTTGCTTGATCAACTCCACCAAGCAACATTATATTCAAGGGAAAGCGCCTGGGGAACCGGAGGGGTAATCAGGTTTGATCCGAGGAAGGCGAGTTGGCGCCAGTTCTTCAGATCAAGAGAAGGGCTCCCTAATGTGGGCAGAAATTAACCAGGTGAAGGTGGGAAAGTGCACAACTTGGGCTACACTTAAGTGGACAAGAACCACAAAAAACTGTACTTACAGCAAAAACCCGGGATGGAGGGAAGTTAGGTTAGGTTAGGTTTTATTAGCAAAGCGCCAGACCGATCCACTAATTATTCAGCGCCGTAAACACATTCCGTTACTAACAATACCAAATTTACACTTTCGTTATCAACTTAGGTAAATCATTCACAAAGTAAGTTACAAAGTGGTTTTTACACGCCTCAACTCTTGATCATAATTCCTGAAATCATGGGCCGCGTCAGCAAATTTTGATTAAAGGGGAAATATCCCCATCATTTAGGCGAAAAAGATGCTGGATTCTTAGTCAGGTAATCATCATCTGGGAGAGATGCACTCTATGGGGCACATGCCTTAGGGGTAGGTTTTGTCCCCCAAAAATATATTTGCAATTTCTTTTGAGCAAAATCAAGCCATGATAGATTATTTTGAGCCAGCTGACCGATCAGCTAGTGGGCGCAGAGAGTCAGCTGATCAATCAGCTGGTGGGGGCAGAGTTAGCTGATCCACTCAAAGGTACTACGCTCCTGTCCGGATTCTCAGCCTCAATACAACCGTCACACTGTATTTACTCAACCTACCACACAATATTTAATACCCCACTACATAAAATTTAATACCACCACCACTGAAGATTTGCTGTGCATTTAATATTAATTCCAACAGCATTAAAAACAATGATAGTACACAAACAGTAAGTGATTTAGATTTTAGATTTTGCCTGGAGGGAAGATTACCACACTGTCACTCATCCTGTGAGTGAGCATACCACCATGAAGACAGCACTTGACTGTACTTCTCATCCTTTGTGTTAGCAGCACACAGTCCAAGAACCACAGCTCAGCCGATCAGGAACTGCCTGAAAGAATCCCATCAAGCTCCATCTCTAAGTAATTCATTCTCGTATCACCAGTGACATTCGTGCACATATGAACGTGTCCTGGCTTACACTCGTGCACATATGAACGTGTCCTGGCTTACACTCGTGCACATATAAACGTGTCCTGGCTTACACTCGTGCACATATGAACGTGTCCTGGCTTACACTCGTGCACATATGAACGTGTCCTGGCTTACACTCGTGCACATATGAACGTGTCCTGGCTTACACTCCTACACATATGAACGTGTTCTGGCTACGCTTGCCCCCCCCCCTCTTCGTTGCCGAAAGCACCGAATCCGCATTTTTAAATTTGTTAATCTAAACAAGACGAAGAAGCACCTTAGATATTTTAGTAAGTACTTTTTTTCCAGTTTTAAGGTGGGAAGTGGGATGCATCAGATAAAGTAGTGGAGGCAAACACTATACACAGCATGAAGAGTAGGTATGACCGGGCCCAGCAGGCAAGAAGTCAGTGTAGTCGGTCACAACAAGAGGCGGAGTCAGGAGCAAATAACTCGAATATAAGTTTTTTAAACATTCAACCTAACTTACAAAAAAATATTCGTAAGTTCACACGAAGCGTCAAAAAAATCGACGATGAGTAATTCGTACGAAAATGAGCGAAATAAAATCACAAGTTACTGGAAAACAGTAGCCTGTTGTTGATTCCCATTTATATAAAGGGTGATTACTAGTGTAATTATCAATTTGGGGATGCGCTAAACCCCTAAGGGGGGTCACGAAGAAGCTCAAGAATGGGAGGTAATCAGGTTCGATATACAGAAAATGAGGGAGGAGGGTGTTGGAAAGCCCCAAGGAAGAATCTAGAGAATAATTCCAGTGACTGAGATCAGAGCGGAGGTGGTGGATCCGCTATTGTCTGAACACAAGAGAAGCAGCGATGTGTTGAACAAGTGGGTGTGCAACGACGAAGGTCACACTGTAATCACCTATACATGGTTGCAGGGGTCGATTCACAGCTCCTGGTGTGTGCGCACTCACCTATTTGCGGTTGCAGGGGTCGATTCGTAGTTCCTGGCCACGCCCTTCGTTGGTCGTTACTAGGTCCACTCTCTCCCTGCTCCAAGAGCTTCATTGTACCTCTTCTTAAAGCTATGACTGGATCCTGCCTCCACGACATCACTACAGATTGGAAAAATCTTGTTGAACTTCCTTACAACTCTATGACTGAAGAAATACTTTCTAACATCCCTGTGACTTATCTGAGTTTTCAACTTCCAGTTGTGACCCCTTGTTGCTGTGCTCCATCTCTGCGACATTCTGTCACTATACACCTTGTCAGTTTCTCTCAATATTATCATGTTATGTCATCCCTATCCCTCCTGTCCTCCAGTGTATTCAGATTGGTTTTCCTTAACTTCTCCTCATAGAACATATCCCTTAGCTCCAGGACTAGTCTTGTTGCAAACCTTTGCACTTTCTTTAATTTCTTAACATACTTAACCAGGTGTGGGTTCCATACTCCAATATAAGCCTGACGTACACAGTGTAGTGTGTCTTGAATGACTCCTTACTCAGGTGTCGAAATGTTATTCTTAGGTTTGTCAGGCGCCCACATGCTGCAGCAGTTATTTGGTTGATGTGCGCCACAGGAGATGTGCTCGGTATGATACTGACCCCATGAGCCTTTTCCTTGAGTAAGGTTTGCAGCCTTTAGCCCTCTAGTGTGTACTCCGCCTGCGGTCTTCTTTGACCTTTCAAATCTTCATGATTTTGCACTTGCTGGGGTTAAACTCCAGGAGACAGTTGTTGGACCAGGCTTGCAGCCTGTCCAGATCACTTTGTAATCCTATCTGATCCTCGTCCGCTTGAATTCTCCGCATCAGCTTCACATCGTGCGTGTGCGTGTTGATACATCGTGGCCAGTATCCCTCACAGTGTGGCTCAGAGATTTATGGAGGATCATGGAAAGTGGTTTGTAAATGAAAAACTTAATTTGCTTATACATTTCTTTCTTGTATAACTCATGTGACTATCATAGTGGCTTAGTAGATTTGCTGATCTGAAAATGAACAGTTTAGTGGCAGTTCTTTGTTCTTGTCGAATAAACTGGTTCCTAGTACTGATCCTCGGTGATACTTCTCCGTAATGATACTTCCTCCCGCATTCAAACTCGTTCTCCACACATTTCTTGCGCTATTGAAGTCTTCCCGTCATTCCTGGTAGCTCTCATAGTTTATAGATCAGTGCAAAGTGGGGAGGATGGGGTGGGTAGAAAGCAACCTGTCAGGCTTCCTACAGTCCAAGAATATGCAGTCAAACCATTGTCTCGTTACATCTTCACGATTTTGTCTGATTTTTAGAAATTAGTAAGACATAATTTTTCATTCCCTAAACTAGAGGTGGTTTTTCAGCGTGAGTTTACAGTTGAGGGGCCCCTCCTGGTGAAGCAGGACCACCACCAAACTTACCCACAATCCCTCCTGGTGAAGCAGGACCACCACCAAACTTACCCACAATCCCTCCTGGTGAGGCAGGACCACCACCAAACTTACCCACAATCCCTCCTGGTGAGGCAGGACCACCACCAAACTTACCCACAATCCCTCCTGGGGAGGCAGGACCACCACCAAACTTACCCACAATCCCTCCTGGGGAGGCAGGACCACCACCAAACTTATCAACACCTTCACCACGTCTTTCCTAAAGTGCAGGAAATTGCACCTATAAATCACAACATTTTCCGGTGGTTAAAAAAAGGAAAAACATATTTTTTTTTTATCTTGAAGTTGATGTTTCATAACCCATTAGCCTCGTCTCTTACTTCACATACTTGGTAAAGACTTTCCTATCAAAGCGTGACTATGCAGATATAATTCCAGGCAACAACTTTTTTTTTTTTTTTTATATATTTTATTTAAAACACATTACAATACATTGAATATTACAATCAGGCAACAACTATTGCGAGGTCTATGAGGGTAAACCAAAAGCAATCGTATTAAAAAAAAGAATCCAAGATACTTTTGTCAGCAACAAAAGAGCTGAGGCTTAACACCATACAACAAGCCTCATGAGTCACTGGGAGCTGCATCTGCCAGTATGGACTCTCGCAGCAGGCCAGAGTGAGCACGGACCAGAGGTGTACATCTAAATGGCCGCACCCACCGTCCAGAAAACGATGGTTAGCAGATAATTTACACATACACTACATAAAGGAAAACGTTAAACCAGTAGGGCTTACACAGAGCTTGGGAAAGAAGTAATCAATGTAGTATGCAGCATCATACGAGGGGGTAGTGGTAGCTCCAGTTCTCCAAGGTACACGGGAGGTTCCTTGATCCTGGTGAGAGGCTCTTGATCCAAGGAATTGTTATACTTTTCCTCCCATTCCTGAGATCGAACCTGATTGCCTCAGATCCCCCAAACGCCGCTTTATCCCTACGAGTTTTGCGCTTCCATCAAAATATAATCGTTCTCCAAGGTGTGGTAAGGAAAGCCGACGAAGAGTGTAGAGCTTGGGTTGAGGAGCGTGTGAACCCAGCTCACCTCTCACGAACCAGACCTTATTTTAGGGTGTTTGTTTTGGATGGAAAATGAAAGTTAACGTCCAGCCGTGATTGTTGAGAGACCGAGACCACGAGTACTGTTGTTCCACTTAACAGCTCCTGACTGCCAGGTACCACTCGGCTCTTTACTACAAGGTAACCTACTACCAGGTAACCTACTACCAGGTAACACTGATTGTAACACCACCACCACCCATTATTAATGAGGAAGCTCTAAACCCGAAGTCATATATTACAGGACTTCAATATCAACAAGCAGATGATTGGGAATTATAAGGGTGGGGGGGGGGGAAATGTGTATCCTCCTCTGACAGTCTGGAGCTGTTTCCTTACAAAGGATGCACATCAGTGATATAAACCTGTACGTCAACACATCTTTGTATTTTCAACTTCTCAAAGACAGAGGCTACAGCCAGCCAGCTTCCATCTGTCTGGTAGGTGTTCCGTTTCTGACGACTTGTTAGACATCTTGTTGAGGATTTTCGTTTATTACCTCGCGTACCTCTTTGTCGTCTGCTGTTACAAGTTCTCATTTCTTCAGTGTCGTCACTTTTTTTTTACAGTCAATTTCCTTATCATGTGGCCATGGAGTAGTTTTGGTTGTATTTTAGCCTACTCGGCTTATGTCGTTTTCAAATTGTTTGTCATCCTCCCTTGTAAACACACATTGTCCTTCCTAGCTCTTCTGCTACTTACCCTATTTCTATTTTAAGTCCGTTGTGCTCCACATGTCTTCAACATTCTTTTAATTATTGCTATAGCCTAGCTGAACCACAGACTATTTTGTTAGTCTCTTCCACTTGTCACGTGGAATTTTTTTTCCTTGCCCATCTACACTTCAAGTCTATCCTCTCCCATCATTATCAAGACTATCTCGCCTTTCAGAAAATTTCTTGTACCTTTGTAGTCTTTTTTATATCCTGGTCCTCTGCATTCTGCATTTTTCTCACCAGTCTCACTTCTATATAGTGTGAGTGTGTGTACTCAACTATTTGCGTGCGTGCGTGCCCCACACCAGAGCAACAGCCAGATCACACTGAAACAATCTGATCATTGGAACAAGCCACAGTGGAACAACCGGCACTCAGACCATAGTAAAACAACCAGTTTCAAAGCCCAGCCGATAACAGAAATAAAAGTGGAGGAAGTCAATCAGAAGACAACCCGCCCGCCCACCAACCAAGCCAGTCAGCCACCCACCTGCCCACCCTTCACCCTTCAACAATAGTGCGGGTGAAGGCTGGGGTGACAGAAGGGAAGTGGGAGGGAGCCTAGCTAGATTTTCCCAGCTGTTTTACCTCGGCCTCCTGACCCCTGGAGCAGAGGTTACTAGCAAGACTATTTGCTGCAGCATGTTCCAGCGGCTCCTAGCTGCACCCAGCAGGTTCTTAGTGGCATCCAGCAGATACCCAGCGGCTACCAGCAGGTTTCGAGTCGAAAAGCTGTCATCCCTTGAAGCAACCACGAGTCCAGGAATTTACAACAGTCTGTAATAGCTTCAAGAAATTCGCAGAAAATATAAAATGTAATTTCGTTTTAATAATTCTTATGATTATATTTCAGCTTTTCTACAAAGTCTATCTTTTTCCCTCCCGCCTCTCTCTCTAACTCTATGCCCTTAACCAAGTTCAAACAAGTTCTTGCTTCTCTCTACCTCTTTCTCTAAGAACCTAAGAATATTCATTATAATTTATTATAATCAGAACCAAGCGCTAAACCCACAAGTCTATGAATACTGAATTAATGTAATAGGCCTACTGACCCAGGCTAGGAAGACTGAACTCACATCCACGTATGTTTCTTAGCCTATGTCTTAAACTCTCAAAGTACTCTAACTGGGAGTTTGTTCCACACATCTACAACTCTACTGCTAAACCAGTGGTTCCCCAAATCCTTTTTAAATCTAATTTATCCAATGCTAATCTACTGCCTTCTTAAGATATGTTCCACACCTTCAAAACACATTTCTCGTCTCCGCTTACGTAATTCAGGTTCCGTGTTTTTAACGTATCTTCGTAGGAAAAAGGTTATAATACGGTGGATTAACCGTGTCATCTTTATCTAAATATTTTTTCTGGGCATCTAAAGTTCATTCTGCAGGATGAAGACAAGAACTGAGCCGAATAATCTAAAGTGTCTTTTTAAACGACGTAGAAACTCGTATTTCACTTTTGTTTGATGTATATTTCATGATGTAAAGTTAGCAAGTCTACGGCATGCAAACATTAGCGCACTGTTGGCTTTGGTTAGAATTATGCTAACCAAAATTAGATTTTTCTCCCGTTTAATTCACGTTCTATATAGTAGTTTAATTTGTAACTGCCTCGCTTATCTATCCCCCTCCCGAGGATTAAAACCCTGCATCTGTTCCTTCCGCAACAACAACCTAGCCAAATGATCTCGAGGCTCGGTAGCGGCCTCTAAGAAAATTGTCTGCCATTTCTTGCTATAAACGTACGTCATTAATTATTCTCTCATTTAGATCGTTTACCGACATTTTGAACAATACAGGCCCAAGACCCTCCCCCTTGAGGAACGCCACGTGTAATAGGTGCCAATTCTGATTTCTCCTCATCTATGCAAACACTTGACTACCTACCAGTCATTCGCCCTGTGGTAAGTTTTATATACAAGAACAGTCATTTACTTCTACTAAAGGAAAGCTTTTCACACTTGGTACATTTTACGTTCAATACGAGTATCGCAGGGTCACAACCTTGAGTAAGGGCGAAGGTACAAAGATAACTAAGTTAGGGGTGGGCAGGGCTGTCACTAAGGTAGGACAGTATCCTTATATTTGTGTAAAAGCGTTAAGGAATGGGAGGAAATTATTTGATCCATAAAAAAGGGAAGGTTAGTTCCAATCCCTGGCATCAAGAATTTTACCGAGCGTCAATGTACCTCGTTGAGAGGAACTAAAGTAGGGAAGGTAACGGAGGTGTTCTCTCTCTCTCTCTGCTGGCGGAACATTGAGGCCGGTGACGCTAAGTTGCCTTCTTAATGTTAGGTGACAGATGTAGCTTGCTCTGAGGCTCGTTCTCCTCTCACGCTCCCATCTTGGATCACTAAACCAACAGCTTCTATGTTGGATCACTAAACCAGCAGCTTCTATCTTGGATCACTAAACCAACAGCTTCTATCTTGGATCACTAAACCAACAGCTTCTATGTTGGATCACTAAACCAACAGCTATGTTGGATCACTAAACCAACAGCTTCTATGTTGGATCACTAAACCAACAGCTTCTATGTTGGATCACTAAACCAACAGCTTCTATGTTGGATCACTAAACCAACAGCTTCTATGTTGGATCACTAAACCAACAGCTTCTATGTTGGATCACTAAACCAACAGCTTCTATGTTGGATCACTAAACAACAGCTTCTATGTTGGATCACTAAACCAACAGCTTCTATGTTGGATCACTAAACTCACAGCTTCTATGTTGGATCACTAAACCAACAGCTTCTATGTTGGATCACTAAACCAACAGCTTCTATGTTGGATCACTAAACCAACAACTTCTATGTTGGATCACTAAACCAACAACTTCTATGTTGGATCACTAAACCAACAGCTATCTTGGATCACTAAACCAACAGCTTCTATCTTGGATCACTAAACCAACAGCTTCTATCTTGGATCACTAAACCAACAGCATCTATCTTGGATCACTAAACCAGCAGCTTCTATCATCCTGGATCACTAAACCAGCTGCTTCTATCTTGGATCACTAAACCAACAGCTTCTATCTTGGATCACTAAACCAACAGCTTCTATCTTGGATCACTAAACCAACAGCTTCTATCTTGGATCACTAAACCAACAGCTTCTATCTTGGATCACTAAACCAACAGCTTCTATCTTGGATCACTAAACCAACAGCTTCTATCTTGGATCACTAAACCAACAGCTTCTATCTTGGATCACTAAACCAACAGCTTCTATCTTGGATCACTAAACCAACAGCTTCTATCTTGGATCACTAAACCAACAGCTTCTATCTTGGATCACTAAACCAACAGCTTCTATCTTGGATCACTAAACCAACAGCTTCTATCTTGGATCACTAAACCAACAGCTTCTATCTTGGATCACTAAACCAACAGCTTCTATCTTGGATCACTAAACCAACAGCTTCTATCTTGGATCACTAAACCAACAGCTTATATCTTGGATCACTAAACCAACAGCTTCTATCTTGGATCACTAAACCAACAGCTTCTATCTTGGATCACTAAACCAACAGCTTCTATCTTGGATCACTAAACCAACAGCTTCTATCTTGGATCACTAAACCAACAGCTTCTATCTTGGATCACTAAACCAACAGCTTCTATCTTGGATCACTAAACCAACAGCTTCTATCTTGGATCACTAAACCAACAGCTTCTATCTTGGATCACTAAACCAACAGCTTCTATCTTGGATCACTAAACCAACAGCTTCTATCTTGGATCACTAAACCAACAGCTTCTATCTTGGATCACTAAACCAACAGCTTCTATCTTGGATCACTAAACCAACAGCTTCTATCTTGGATCACTAAACAAACAGCTTCTATCTTGGATCACTAAACCAACAGCTTCTATCTTGGATCACTAAACCAACAGCTTCTATCTTGGATCACTAAACCAACAGCTTCTATCTTGGATCACTAAACCAACAACTTCTATCTTGGATCACTAAACCAGCAGCTTCTATCTTGGATCACTAAACCAGATATCTTTTACCTTGGATCGCTATGCCCACAGCTCCTATCTTAGATCACCAAGCCCACAGCCTGTCCACATCTCCCATCTTGAATCACTGAACCCGCAGCTTGGCCACAAAATATCATGGAAGATTGTCTTTTGTTTGTCATGAGCAATATGAAAAATTCTTTTGGTGTTGGTCTTAAGCATATGATGACCTAATCTCTGGAACCTTTTGTTCATTTAAGAGAGATCTTCGTTGGTCCACCCCTTAATAAAAAAGTATCAATACAAGATGTGATACTAAAAAAGACACTTTTTCAGCATCCTAAGATATAATATATATATACGTACCTCGATAACTTGGCAGTGAACCAAAACAAAAGTCAGTCGAGCCTGACCAAGAATGTTTACCTTTCGTACAGGGAAAGCGTAGCTACACTGCTACAACACCGACACTTGGGGAGTGATCAAGACGTAAGTGCACATAACTGAGCAAGTAATCATTGCATCATTCATCGCACACCTCCATCATCAACCACTTGGTGTAGCCATCTGTGACTCGTCCCTTAACCACTCGCGCCCCCCTCATTGGCTACTTTCATATTGTTGTTACATTCACGAAAATTGCTATGACAAATGTACAAGAAACTGTGCTGCTAGAGGACTCATCATGGTTATATCATGGAAAGAAATGGCAATGTGTACAGAAAACTCCAGACATATTAGAAGTGATTAGACTGCGACTTAGTAATGGTTCAGGACGGACCGAAACGTCGTCAAAAGTTATCACAAGGAAACTAAGATTAGAAGTGCAATTAAAACCGCAAGTTCTCTATATTCCTATAAGGGAATAGTGAGCCAACAGTTGCCACTGATGTGGCCTGCCAGAGAGCCAACGGTCGCTGCAACTGTGGCCCGTTATAAGAGCCAGTGGCATCGCTGAAAGGGTCATCTCATGACTTAATATTCACATCAGCTGGAGAGTCTTGATGAATAATTAAATTTACGTAACCAACTGACTGCACCATTAGTGGAATCAACTTTTTTATCGTCTCTTTCAAGCTGCCGTCACCAGGCGAGGGGTGACGTGACACGTCCCTGACCATCCGTGGGTGAGGTGGTGGTGATTGTGTCCGTCAGGAGACTACGAAGAATCTGGTAACGCAGGTCTGTCGGACAATGACTCCGCTCAATGATTAAGCAACCGCTGTAATTAAAAAGGCCGTCTGTTATATTAATAAAGGCCTCCTCTTGCTATATTAAAAAGGGCCTTTGTGTATTTTAACCACCTTGTCGGCTGCGTCACACTTCAATTGCTGCCGCATCAGTGTTTTTTTTTTCCCCAAGCCTGTTTCAAATCAGGCGAAGAATCACATTTTCGTGTCTTAGGCTCTTACTACCCCCCTCCCCAACAAGGGTCTACTCAGGGGGGGAGCCCTGCTCTTACTCCCCCACTAGGTTCTTATTAAGGGGCGACCCTGCTCTTACTCTCCCACTAGGTTCTTACTCAAGGGTGACCCTGCTCTGAGTACCCGGCAGTATCTTCCTGAAGGCAGCTGTTACATCATGTTTACAGGGGGAGCACTAAGCCAGGAGTCATACAACGCATGGAGAATGGTATATTCTTATAATCTGAGATCGGGCCCCCATGACCCGGTCTCAGACCATAACAAGAGAACACTGCCATAGTTACTGTATTTTCCCCAGGATTAGAACATTTTATATGGTCACATTAAACTACATAAACCACATGAACATATTCAGATCGTTCTGTAGCTCTGTAGTGCCCTAATTAGAAATGTTTTGATGGCCTATTTTAGTGTCATCGGTAAACTTTGTCACTATTTATTCCATCATCGTTTATGTAAATTGTGAACAACGAGCCCAATACAGACTCCTATTGACCACTTAACAGGTCCAATTCTCATTTTACCCCATTCATGCAAACTCTGTTGCCTATATGTCAACCATGCCTCGATCCTGGAGATAATTCCTCCTGTATCGTGTGCCTCTACTTTCATCGGTATCTTGTGTGGAATTATCAAGGACCTTACTAAAGTCCCTAGTCACTATCATATTCACTACTTTAGTGAAAATAAGCTACTATATATAATAAGAATTGTTAAGAAGTATGCAGGAAACTGAGATAAGTGTATGTATACCGAATGTTAGTAGAAGTTTATAAGATTTGTCTGTCACCTTGCATGTTCACGAGACCTAATGAAAGATATCAGCAATTCTGCTTGAGTGCCAATCAAGTAACAGGCATCACCAGTTAACGCTAGTGGCAGGAGGGTTAGTACCTACCTGACTAGTTCCTGTCTACCAACCTAACCGAGTCACAAGTAAATACACAAATTTATTTATATATCCAGTGCAAAGCTTACACATTGCTTACGTCTTCCTGTGTTTCTTGAGACATCAAAGGCGTCAGCTTGTATACCCTACAATGGCAGAGCAGCTCCGGTCAGGATACATATAGGAGTCGTTAAGAGTGCTGCTACACTCATCTATATAACATTAAAAGCTACAGACTGCTTCTGTGTACATTGGTGAATTTACAAATTAAGCAGCACAGACCTGGAAGCAGCACAGTTATGTAAGTTTTTTTTTTTTATATTTTATTGAAATCTGTATACAAACATCATGACATAGATATTACCTTTTACATAAGAATTTCCCAAAACCAAAACAACTACAAGCCAACTTCCCACACCAAATGCTTAGTACCAAATATAATATTACATCACACTCCATGGTTCCTTCCTTTTCGCTATAACAGACGAAATATATACCAACCAATCAATAAGTTCTACGTGAACGCTTCAAGGCACACCAGAAACAACTACAATCTCATCCTTGTACAGCACCCCTCCTCCAAGATCGTTCACGCATTGTTATGCCATAAGACAAAACATAAAACCACAAAACAATGACCACAAGGAATGAATACATATTACATACATATTACCCATGACACAATCGTATATAAAAACATATATACCTTCCCAACCATGGGTTACATTATACACAATATATACCTGACAACTACATATCCGTCCTATTCCCCAAAAATTCTTACAACCACCAAGCCCCATATACTTAAGGCCACCTTTAGTATACTTCTGATCTATACACAATAACATGATATAACAAAATATAGACAAGAAGAGATATACACTTCTTATAAAGAACTACCCATATACCCCACATGCATACCCCCTTGGACACAATCCTCAAACAAGAAAACATAACATGAACCACGACACACACAAAATGTTACATATTTCTTATATAATGATCTCTGCCTTTTCAACACAAACACAGAAAACACAAACATAACAAAAATAACTTACTCCAATAATGACCTTACACAGAAGGCCCAAAATATATGAACATCAATGATTATACAATCCTTGTATGCATCTTATCAAAATCAGAACCAACCTTCGGCATAG
>WNWK01020282.1:0-36155 GCA_009830355.1 Cherax destructor | reverse complement strand
ACTCAACCAAACAAACACGACCTGCCAGAACATGTGCGTTAATCTTCCAGCGGCTGTCGCTCAGTCCAAAACTCCGCTGAACTTCACTGTAAACTACAGTGGACCCTCGGAAATCGAACAGCTCGGTAATAGAACAAATTGGAAATAGAACAAATTTTATTTCGGTAATAGAACACATTCCGCTAATCGAACAATTGCGTACCAGGCCTGTCCGCCCAGGCATCGTGAGTCAGTCTAGATTTGTTTATCCTCCAGTGAACATTACCCTGCTTGCTCTTCCAAACATTTCACAATTAATTGTGTTTGGAGCTCGTTCATTGGTTGAGGCAGTGTTAGAGGCAGTGGTGAGAGGAGGGTGAGGCAGTGGTGAGAGGCAGTGGTGAGAGGCAGTGGTGAGGCAGTGGTAGGCAGTGGTAGAGGCAGTGGTGAGAGGCAGTGGTGAGGGCAGTGGTGAGAGGCAGTGGTAGAGGCAGTGGTGAGAGGCAGTGGTAGAGGCAGTGGTGAGGCAGTGGTGAGAGGCAATGGTAGAGGCAATGGTAGTGGCAGTGGTGAGAGGCAGTGGTAGAGGCAGTGGTGAGAGGCAGTGGTGGTAGAGGCAGTGATAGAGGCAGTGGTAGAGGCAGTGGTAGAGGCAGTGGTGAGAGGCAGTGGTGAGAGGCAGTGGTTGAGGCAGTGGTGAGAGGCAATGGTGGTAGAGGCAGTGGTGGTAGAGGCAGTGGTGGTAGAGGCAGTGGTGGTAGAGGCGAGTGGTGGTAGAGGCAGTGGTGGTAGAGGCGAGTGGTGGTAGAGGCAGTGGTGGTAGAGGCAGTGGTGGTAGAGGCAGTGGTGGTAGAGGCAGTGGTTGAGGCAGTAGTAGAGGCAGTAGTTCTACGGCTTTGAGTTCTGGGTCCAAACAATAGATCTCGTCATGAGCTCAGCTCACTCAGATAAGCTTTGAACGGTAATTTGGGCCTAGATATGAGAGAATACATCTATGTGGTAAGTGTGCACCACATAAAACAAATCTGTAGCACACAGTGCATAATGAGAAAAAAACTGAAACCGTAATTTTTATTAAAACAGCGACTTGCAGAGTAAACAATGCAGGCATTCCTGGCACTAAACTAACATTTCTTCTGTTCATGAGTTACGTTTTCAGTCCTTACAAATGCATTCCATTTTGATTTTTATTCACATAATGAATTTTTATTCAAACCAAAAAATGGAAGATTTACTGTTATGCAATATTGTAATAATTGTACAAATAATATCACCACATTTATGAACGTATATTAGACCCACCAGCTGGCGCGTATTAGACGTGTGAGGTCATTTGTTTACTCTGCAAAGTCGCTGTTTAATAAAAATTACGGTTTCAGTTTTTTCTCATTATGCACTGTGTGCTACAGGATTGTTTATGTGGTGCACACTTACCACATAGATGTATTCTCTCATATTTAGGCCCAAATTTACCGTTCAAAGCTTATCTGAGTGAGCTGAGCTCATGACGTAGATCTATTGTTTGGACCCAGAACTCAAAGCCGTAGAACTACGGCACGGACCCTGAAAGGGTTAAGACTGCCTCTACTACTGCCTCAACCACTGCCTCTACCACCACTGCCTCTACCACCACTGCCTCTACCACCACTGCCTCTACCACCACTGCCTCAACCACTGCCTCTCACCACTGCCTCTCACCACTGCCATAACACTAGACACAGATCATCCTCGATGTTCCTCGTGTCCATCTAACACTATGTAAAAACTCAATGCATATAAAGGACGAAAATTTGGAATTCATTACCTGTATTGCCAAAAACCTGCCTGTACCCCAATTCAAAACGATGCTAAAAAATCACCTTCTCACCCAAAGCTAAATGCTCAATATCAAACATTCTCAACAAAGTAAAATAATCACTTAATGTAAAAACCTGACTAATCACTTAAATGTAAAAACCTGTTATGAATAATACATACTAAGCTAACTATTACCTAACATTTACATTATAACGACCACGTAAACTGTAACTGCAATGCAACTAATTGTTTTAAATTGTTATCTCACTCAATTAGTTGCATTGCTGCAATTAATTGATATGTTCAACTCATATTCAAACTTTATAACTTAGATATGCAATTATACTTATTTTATAAATTGTCAACCATAACTTTTTACCAGTAGTCTTAAGAATGCCCGCAATGCACAGCATATTAGGGGCTTTTGGCATGTACATCTCATTAAGAAATATATCTTGTCTACCATGTATCATTGTACCATGTCACAATAAAGTATTATTATTATTATTATTATTATTATTATTATTATTATTATTATTAATTAAATTCGATTATCGAACATTTCGGGTTAAGAACAAGCTCCTGGAACGGATTATGTTCGATTTCTGAGGGTCCACTGTATATTATTTGTATAAATAAATCACCATGGGGCCTAAAAATATTAGTGATAACAGCCAACCAAAAAGAAAATTGGTTAGCGTGTATTTGCCCTGATGTAAACACCGCTCCGCCTCTCCATATAATATGCCTTTTATTATTAATTTTGGCGTCTTTATTGTGTTTCTTGGTTATCTATGGTGTTTCTGATATCAAGTTGGAATAAATGTGAAAGATGGATATTAGCGTAATTTCACAACATTGTATTTGCACCACCGCTAGCTGGCTACCAAGACGACTCATCAGATACTGAAAGCTCCTTCTGCTGGCCCCTCCTCTCTCTCCTATAGCTCCTCCCACTTCGGGCCCCTCTTATATTACGCTTGCTTTCCATTTTGAATTTTTATTCACACAAAAACAGAAGATTTACTGTTATGCAGACTACTGCATTATTGAAAAATGGTACACTGGACTCCTGGATTTCGTACTGCTCCCAACTCGAACAATTATGTAAGTGTATTTTTGTAAGTGCTTTTGTAAGTGTATTTTTGGGGGTCTGAAACGGACTAATCTAATTTACATTCGTCCTTATGGGAACAAATTCGTTCGGTAACTGCACTCGAACAGCCTTCTGGAAAGAATTATTGACGAAACCGGGGTCCACTGTATAAATAATAACAGCACATTTGCGAAAGCATATCAGACCCACCAGTTGACATGTATTGGACACGTGACGTGATTTGTTTATTCTTGAACATCAGCAAAAATCAAACATTTTTGCTACTCTGAGCTCAATTTCAAGGTACTTTCAGTCTGTAAATCATTCGAATTCATCTCTATTTCTGTAATATATCTTTCATCCTATCAAATGAGACCAAGAAAACAAGAATACAATCATAAATACCCTACGAAAATACACTGCAAAGTCGCTGTAAGTGTATTTTTGGGGGTCTGAAAGGGAATAATCTAATTTACACTATTCCTTATGGGAAAAATTTGTTTGGTACTTGAACAGCCTTCTGGAACAAATTAAGTTCAAGTACCGAGGTAAACAACCAAATATTAGCGTAAATAAATTGTAAAATGTAAACATCGCTGGCACTTTAACACCACTGTTGTCAACTAGTGATAATTTTTTCACCAACTTCAACACATTTTAAAATGGTAAGTTTTTATTAGATTTCATTCATTTTAGTCTTAACCCTTAAACTGTCCAAACATAGATCTACGTTTACGCGCGTAGCGCTCCGACCTTGATTTTCTCCATAAGAAAGCATGTAAAAATCGTAGATCTACGTTCGGAGCACTACGCGAGCGAACGTAGATCTACGTTTGGACAGTTCAAGGGTTAATTGATTCAAAAAACAAACTATTGAAATGTAAGAAAAAGTCATTTTTTATTTTTCAAAATCTTCCCACACACAAGGGGTCTCACAGCTAAGGGGTTAATGAATACTAAACAAACGCCGGAGAAATAATGTCTAATGAAACTGCGTTTATCTCACTATTCTAGCCATTATGATCCCAGAGATATGGTCCGGAGTAGTTTACAGCAAAGGTGAAAATAGCACTGAGTAGGTTTACTAAAATGGATGTGGCATCTAATCTAATTAAAAACTCATGAAAATTCTTGTTACGTAGTTTGTAGTACTCATATAGACTAATCCACATTTAGTGGGCAAGGAAAAAGTATGTTGTGCATTTTGAAATTTTTCAGGTCAGTCACAAAAGGTCAACTTTTTGTTTGACCTCTATGGTAAAAATGGCCTAGATAAATGTTTTACAGCTACTCTTTATCTTCAAAATAGTATAGTTATCAGGTCTGTAGGTCCCATAAAAGCAGAGATACTGTACTTCATTTCAAAATTTTACATGACCTGCCAAAAATGACCTTTTGGTCAAAGTTCGGTAACCTGTATCTCTGGAACCGTTTGAGCTACATGTAGACTTGGAACCAAAACCAATCTCATTTTCTCACTGATATCTATAAGTGTGACCAATATTCAAGAAAATCGGAGAGGTGCCATGAAATGGCCTGGTTGAAGTGACATGGAATGTCCTGAATGGTTTTTGTGACTTGACAAGCTGTTGGAGTGTAAGCAGGGTAATATTTTGTAAGGTGATTCAGGGAAACCAGTTAGTTGGACTAGAGTCATAGAGGTGGGAAGCACAATGCCTGCACTTAAAAGGAGAGGTTTTGGGATATTTGCAGTTTCGAGTGACATCTAAACTGTCGTATCTGTGTGCCTCTGCAATGGTTGATAGTGTGAATGATGGTGAAAGTTTTTTTTTTTTTGGTCACCCTAGTGTCGGTGAGAAATGGCAGACGAGTTAAAATATATACTATATATACAGTCAACCCTCCGTTTTTATGTATCTCTGTTTTCGGTGATTTCAGTTTTCGTTAAGTTTTTTCGGGGAAATTTTACCTCCGTTTTCAGTGATTATCTCCGTTTTCATTCTTGGTACGGAACCTGTCCACCAGTGCCCCGCACATACAAAGCCCACTAGACCGCCACCCACGCACATTGTCACGCAGTGTAGCATTGTTTATGCTTGAGTGAACATCTTCCCATGAGTTCATACAAAACATTTATTAACAATCATTATTTTTGGCCCTTGATTATTGTGTGTGACTACTAAATAAGCTACCATGGGCCCAAAGAAAGCTCCTTTGGTAAAAAAAATGAGGAACACAGTAGAATTAAAGAAAGAAAGAAATGAAAAATATGATAGTGGTGTGTACGTATTGCCGAGCTTGCCAGGATATACAATAAGGCCCCAACAACCATCGGTTCCATTGTGGCGAAGAGAAAAGAAATCACTGAAGCTAATGTTGCGAAAGGGGTGAATACAATAACGAAACAGAGATCACAAACAATGGAAAATATGGAGAAATTGTTGTTGGTGTGGATAAACGAAAACCTGCTAGCGGGTGACAGTGTTGTGCAGTCATTAATTTGTGAAAAAGCAAGGCAGTTGCATACCGATCTTGTCAAGAAAATGCCTGGAACCAGTGCTGATGTTGATGAATTTAAGACAAGCAAAGGCTGGTTTGAAAAATTCAAGAAGAGAAGTGGCATACACAGTGTTGAGGCATGGTGAGGGTGCCAGTTCAGATAAACAAGCGGCTGAAAAATTTGTGCGTGAGTTTATAGAATATGTAAAGGCTGAAAATTTCAAACCCAAACAAGTGTTTAATTGTGACGAAACAGGCTTCTTTTGGAAGAAAATGCCAAAGAGGACCTACATCATGCAGGAGGAAAAGACAATGCCAGGACACAAGCCATTGAAAGACAGGCTAACTCTTATGTTGTGTGGTAACGCTAGTGGGGATTTCAAAGTGAAGCCTTTACTCATGTATCACTCTGAAAATTCCAGTGTTCAAGAAATACAGTGTTGCCAAGAGTAAATTGTGTGTGATGTGGAAGGCATGGGTCACTAGGGAAATTTTCCTGGAATGGTTTAATCAAGTGTTTGGCCCCAATGTGAAGAAATATCTATTGGACAATAAATTGGGACTCAAGTGTCTCCTGGTACTGGACAATGCTCCTGCTCATCCTCCAGACTTGGAAGACCAATTGTCTAAGGAATTCAAATTTGTAACAGTGAAGTTCTTGCCTCCTAACACCACTCCTCTCATCCAGCCCATGGACCAGCAGGTCATTTCTAACTTCAAAAAACTGTACACCAAAGCAATGTTTCAAAGGTGCTTTGATGTGACCAATGACACTGCATTGACTCTAAAAGAGTTCTGGAAGGATCACTTCAATATCTTCCAATGCATAGGCCTTATAGATAAAGCTTGGCAGGGAGTGACTTCCAGGACGATGAACTCTGCTTGGAGAAAGTTGTGGCCAGATTGTGTCCCAGAGAGTGATTTTGAAGGGTTTGGGGCTGACCCTGAGGAGCCTATGGAAGTTGTGGAAAGTACTGTGGCATTGGGGACTACCATAGGGTTGGATGTGAGTAGCCAGGATGTGGAAGAGTTGGTGGAGGACCACAATGAAGATCTAACCACTGAAGAGCTGCAAGAGCTTGAGCTGCAACACCATCAAAGCAGATCTCAGGAAATTGCTTCAATGAAGGAGGAAGAGAGAGATGTAAGGTGCCTTCTTCAAAGATTAAGGACATTTGTTCAAAGTGGAGTGAGGTGCTTTCATTTGTGGAGGAACATCACCCTGACAAAGATGTTGCAATCCTTCTTATCAACATGTTCAATGACAATCTCTTTTCCCATTTTAGGGACATTTTAAAGAGACGCCAGCAACAGAGCTCTCTGGACAGATATTTAGTGCCACAGGTGTGCAGTGACTCTCAAGCTGGTCCTAGTGGCAGTAAAAGACAAAGAAGGGAAGTGACCCCAGATGAGGACTTGGTACCTAGAGTCCTTATGGACGGGGATTTCCCTTCCAAAAATTAGGGTCTCTTCCCTCTCTCCTCATCCCTCTCTTCCATCCAGCAACATCAGTCTTCAATAAAGGTAAGTGTCACATTGAGTTCATTCATTTGTGCATGTAAATCTATCTTTAAGACCCCCCAAAAATTTTCAAACTTCTGGGTTTCTGGAACGGATTAATTGAATTTACATTATTTCTTATGGGGAAAATGGTTTCAGTTTTCGTCGATTTCAGTTTTAGTCAATCCCTCAGGAACGGACTAAACACGAAAACAGAGGGCTGACTGTAAATATAGTGGACCCCCAGTTTTCGTCCAGTGTGGAAATCGTACAATTCGGATTTCAAGTACTTTTTTTGGCGAAATTTTACCCCTGGTTTTGTACGTCCACTCAGAAATCGTCTGTATCAGACACGTCCACCCACTCAGGATGCCGCTTCTCACACGTACCAGACTCAGTCTGCCTCTGTCTCTCATTGCATTAGTAATACTCCGCGTGTTCATCCATTGTTTTTTGTGCTTGTTTATTGATTGCGACTGTGAAATAAGCCACCATGTGGCCAAAGAAAGTTCAGAGTGCCAGCCCTTTGGTAAAGAAGGTGAGAAACACGATAGAATTCAAGAAAGAACTTGTAGCAAAATATGAAAGTGGAGTACGTGTGCCTTCTTCAGTGATTAAGGACATGTGCAAAGCGGAATGAGTTGCAAAGTTTTATGGAGAATTATCACCCTAACAAAACTGTTGCAAGCCGTGTCAACAACATGTTCAATGACAACGCCTTGTCCCATTTTAGGCAAATCTTAAAAAAAATTTTTATCACTCCAAAACAGTTTGTTGGTCGCTTAAAGAGACGCCAGAAACATAGCTCTCTGGACAGATTTTTTGTGCGACAGGGGTCCAGTGACTCTCAAGCTGGTCCTAGTGGCAGTAAAAGACATAGAAGGGAAGTAACCCCGGATAGGGCTTTGATACCTGAAGTCCTTATGGAGGGGGATTCCCCTTCCAAATAATAAGGTCTCCTCTCTCTCCCCTCCTCGCCTTCTTCCATACACCAACAAGTCTTCAATAAAGGTATGTAATAGTGATTTAAATGTTCATTTATCCATTTCATTAGTGCTTTATATTTATTTCTCATTGTTTTCTGTATTTTTTTTTTTTCAACAAGTCGGCTGTCTCCCACCGAGGCAGGGTGACCCAAAAAGAAAGAAAATCCCCAAAAAGAAAATACTTTCATCATCATTCAACACTTTCACCACACTCATACATAATCACTGTCTTTGCAGAGGAGCTCAGATACGACAGCTGAGAATTGTCCCTCCCAGCTGTCACTATCCCAGACCCCTCCTTTAAAGTGCAGGCATTTTACTTCCCATTTCCAGGACTCAAGTCCAATTAAATCAATTAACTGGTTTCCCTGAATCCCTTCACAAAATGTTACCCTGCTCACACTCCAACAGATCGTCATGTCCCAAAAACCATTCGTCTCCATTCACTCCTATCTAACACGCTCACACATGCTTGCTGGAAGTCCAAGCCCCTCGCCCACAAAACCTCCTTTACCCCTCCCTCCAACCTTTTCTAGGACGACCCCTACCCGCCTTCCTTCCCTACAGATTTATACGCTCTCCAAGTCATTCTACTTTGATCCATTCTCTCTAAATGACCAAACCACCTCAACAACCCCTCTTCAGCCCTCTGACAAATACTTTTAGTAACTCCACACCTTCTCCTAATTTCCACATTCCGAATTTTATGCATAATATTTACACCACACATTGCCCTTAGACAGGACATCTCCACTGCCTCCAGCCTCCTCCTCGCTGCAGCATTTGCAACCCATGCTTCACACCCATATAAGAGTGTTGGGACCACTATACTTTCGTACATTCCCTTCTTTGCCTCCATGGATAACGATTTTTGTCTCCACAGATACCTCAACGCACCACTCACCTTTTTTCCTTCATCAATTCTATGTTTAACCTCATCCTTCATAAACCCATCCGCTGACACGTCAACTCCCAAATATCTGAAAACATTTACTTCTTCCATAATCCCTCTCTCCAATGTGATATACAATTTTTCTTTATTTAAATCGTTTGATACCCTCATCACCTTACTCTTATCTATGTTCACTTTTAACTTTCTACCTTTACACACACTCCCAAACTCGTCCACTAACCTTTGCAACTTTTCTTTAGAATCTCCCATAAGCACAGTATCATCAGCAAAAAGTAACTGTGTCAACTCCCATTTTGCATTTAATTCTCCATAATTTAATCCCACCCCTCTCCCCAACACCCTAGCATTTACTTCTTTTACAACCCCATCTATAAATATATTAAACAACCATGGTGACATTACACATCCCTGTCTAAGACCTACTTTTACCGGGAAGTAATATCCCTCTCTCCTACACACCCTAACCTGAGCCTCACTATCCTCATAAAAACTCTTTACAGCCTTCAGTAACTTACTACCTATTCCATACACTTGCAACATTTGCCACATTGCTCCCCTATCCACTCTATCATATGCCCTTTCTAAATCCATAAATGCAATGAAAACTTCTCTACCTTTATCTAAATACTGTTCACATATATGCTTCACTGTAAACACTTGATCTACACATCCGCTACTCACTCTAAAGCCTCCTTGCTCATCTGCAATCCTACTCTCTGTCTTACCTCTAATTCTTTCAATAATAACCCTGCCATACACTTTACCTGGTATACTCAGTAAACTTATTCCCCTATAATTTTTACACTCTCTTTTATCCCCCTTCCCTTTATATAAAGGAACTGTATTTTATTTTTTTATTTTTTTATTAACACATCGGCCGATTCCCACCAAGGCAGGGTGGCCCGAAAAAGAAAAACTTTCATCATCATTCACTCCATCACTGTCTTGCCAGAGGGGTGCTTTACACTACAGTTATAAAACTGCAACATTAACACCCCTCCTTCAGAGTGCCGGCACTGTACTTCCCATCTCCAGAACTCAAGTCCGGCCTGCCGGTTTCCCTGAATCCCTTCATAAATGTTACTTTGCTCACACTCCAACAGCACGTCAAGTATTAAAAACCATATGCCTCCATTCACTCCTATCAAATACGCTCACACATGCTTGCTGGAAGTCCAAGCCCTCGCACACAAAACTTCCTTTACCCCCTCCCTCCAACCTTTCCTAGGCCGACCCCTACCCCGCCTTCCCTCCACTACAGATTTATACACTCTCGAAGTCACTCTGTCTCGTTCCATTCTCTCTACATGTCCAAACCACCTCAACAACCCCTCCTCAGCTCTCTGGACAATCGTTTTGGTAATCCCGCACCTCCTCCTAATTTCCAAACTCCGAATTCTCTGCATTATATTCACACCACACATTGACCTCAGACATGACATCTCCACTGCCTCCAGCCTTCTCCTCGTTGCAACATTCATCACCCATGCTTCACACCCATATAAGAGCGTTGGTATAACTATACTCTCTACATTCCCTCTTTACTTCCATGGACAAGGTTCTTTGTCTCCACAGACTCAAGTGCTCCACTCACCCTTTTCCCCTCATCAATTCTATGATTCACCTCATCCTTCATAGACCCATCCGCCGACATGTCCACTCCCAAATATCTGAATACATTCACCTCCTCCATACTCTCTCCCTCCAATCTGATATCCAATCTTTCGTCACCTATTCTTTTTGTTATCCTCATCACCTTACTCTTTCCTATATTCACTTTCAATTTTCTTCTTTTACACACCCTACCAAATTCATCCACCAACCTCTGCAACTTCTCTTCAGAATCTCCCAAAAGCACAGTGTCATCAGCAAAAAGCAACTGTGACAACTCCCACTTTGTATTTGCTTCTTTATCTTTTAGCCCAACACCTCTTGCCAAGACCCTCACATTCACTTCTCTTACAACCCCATCTATAAATATATTGAACAACCACGGTGTTCAATATATTGAATATAAAACTATAATTATTCTTTAAAAAATGTATTTTTTGTTAATATTTTTGGGTGTCTGGAACGGATTAATTGTATTTACATTATTTATGGGAAATATTACTTCAGTATTCGTACGTTTCAAATTTAGACCGACCTTCTGGAACGAATTAAGAATGAAATCCGGGGTTCCACTGTATCTGAATGCATTCACCTCCTCCATACTCTCTCCCTCCAATCTGATATCCAATCTTTCGTCACTTAATCTTTTTGTTATCCTCATCACCTTACTCTTTCCCACATTCACTTTTAATTTTCTTCTTTTACATACCCTACCAAACTCATCCACCAACCTCTGCAACTTCTCTTCAGAATCTCCCAAAAGCACAGTACCATCAGCAAAGAGCAACTGTGACAACTCCCACTTTGTGTTAGATTCTTTATCTTTTAACCCCACACCTCTTGCCAAGACCCGCGCATTCACTTCTTTTACAACCCCATCTATAAATATATTGAACAACCACGGTGACATCATACATCCTTGTCTAAGGCCTACTTTTACTGGGAAATAATCTCCCTCTCTCCTACATATTCTAACCTCAGCCTCACTATCCTCGTAAAAAGTTTTCACTGCTTCCAGTAACCTACTTCCTATTTCATACACCTGCAACATCTGCCACATTGCTACCCTATCCACCCTGTCTTAGGGGGTAAAGGTTGTTTCGTGGGCGAGGGGCTTGGGCTTCCATCAAGCATGTGTGAGCGTGTTAGATAGGAGTGAATGGAGACAAATAGTTTTTGGGACCTGACGAGCTGTTGAAGTGTGAGCAGGGTAATGTTTTGTGAAGGGATTCAGGGAAACCAGTTAGCCAGACTTGAGTCCTGGAAATGAGAAGTACAATGCCTTGTATCTGAGTGCCACTGCAAAGACAGTGATGGTTCCTTGATAATGTAAGAAGTCACGAAAGTGCTTGGAATTTCGCTATTTTTCACAGTGGTTTTTCTGCATATTGTGATATCACCTGCTTACTGTGATTTTATTGCATATACAGTGGAACCCCTACTTATGAGTTTAAAATCCGTTCCGTGACCTAGCTTGTAACCCGATCTGCTCGTATCCTGAGTCAATTTTCCTCATTTAAATTATAACTGAAATGCCATTATAATCCGTTTCAGCGGAATTCCTGCTCTCAGGAGGCAGGACAAAATACTTCAATATTTCGCTAATATCAACTCTACGGCTTATTTATCTATTACAATTCATCTAATATGACATAATAAACAATATAAATAACAGAAACCTGATATATACTCTAGAATGAATAAAATATGTCATTATGTGACAAGTGGTGGCAGCCATTCCGGCTCCCGCTCTGAAAACATCTTCCCATGCTTACCCTTCTGAGATGTTATTTTAAGAGAAAACGGAGTGTTTGTGAGGCTCACTTGTTATTATAGCATATTATAATTATTATTATACGTAGTATTATTATTATATTATTATACGTACAGTGGACCCCCACAAATCGGCCGGTCTGATTATCGGCTGACTCGAAAAATTATTGCTTTTTTCGGCCCAATTTTTCCCTGATTATCGGCCAGCGTACCAGACCTGTCCGCCTGCCCAGCGCTTGCACGCCTCGCCGCACAGTCGTCATGAGCCAGTCTAGCGTTGTTTACCTTTGAGTGAACATTACCCAGTGCACTCATTCAAACATTTCACAATAAATTTATTGTGTTTATTGGTGGTTAAGTGATTGTCACTGTGAAATAAGTCACCATGGGTCCAAAGAAGCTTCCTAGTGGCACCCCTGTGGTAAAGAAAGTGAGGAACACCATTGAACTGAAGGAGATTTGTTCAAAGTGGAATGATGTGCAAAGTTTTGTTGAAAAATACCACCCTGAGCAAGCTGAAATAAGCCATTTCTGCAACAAGTTCAGTGACAGAGCCATATTGCACTTCAGGAACATGTTAAGAGAAATCGACCTGACGACACTGGAGGACAGGAGAGATAGGGGAAGACATGATAACGACATATAAAATACTGAGAGGAATTGACAAGGTGGACAGAGACAGAATGTTCCAGAGATGGGACACAGCAACAAGGAGACACAGTTGGAAGTTGAAGACTCAAATGAATCACAGGGATGTTAGGAAGTATTTCTTCAGTCACAGAGTAGTCGGGAAGTGGATTAGTTTGGGAAGCGTAGTGGAGGCAGGTTCCATTCATAGCTTTAAGAAGAGGTATGATGAAGCACATGGCGCAGGGAGAGTGACCCAGTAGGGGCCAGTGAAGAGGCGGGGCGAGGAGCTATGACTCGACCCCTGCAACCACAACTAGGTGAGTACACACACACACACACACACAGGGTGACAGCACTAAGACAAGAGAGAGAGGGGTGGGTAGATTGCATTTTCTTTGTCTGTAAGAAGGCGTTTTGACACAGTTCCACACAAGAGATTAGTGCAAAAGCTGGAGGACCAGGCAGGGATAACAGGCAAGGCACTGCAATGGGTCAGGGAATACCTGTCAGGAAGGCAAAAGCGAGTCACGGTATGTGGTGAGGTATCAGGTTGGCACCTGTAACGAGCGGGGTTCCACAGGGGGTCACTCCTAGGACTGGTGCTGTTTCTGGTATTTGTGAACGACGTGACGGAAGGAATAGACTCCAAAGTGTCCCTGTTTGCAGATGATGTGAAGTTGATGAGAAGAATCCAATTGGACGAGGACCAGGCAGAACTACAAAGGGATCTGGACAGGCTGCAGGCCTGGTCCAGCAACTGGCTCCTGGAGTTCAACCCCACCAAGTGCAAAGTCATGAAGATTGGGGAAGGGCAAATAAGACTGCAGACGGAGTACAGTCTAGGGGGCCAGAGTCTACAAAAGAAATCTTAGGGTGAGTATAACAATGGGCACATCTGAGGTGCACATCAACCAAATATCTGCTGCTGTGGAGAAATTTCTCCAGGAGGAGGGTATCAGCCCCCTTCAGCACTTTCAGCCCTTTCAGCATGAGGGACGACCCTCTCAGAAAGGGCAGTGGAGAAAGGGCAGTGGCGTCTTGTTTGCTACTGCATCAAGTAATTGGACACATGCTTTACCAGCATGTACCAGTCACTAGACATGCCACTTCCTTGTAAGATACGTCACGGCTGACCACTGTTGCAACTAGGATGGTGTTAATGAGAGAGAATCAATCTCTTACAGCAGTAGGAAAATTAAGAAAATCCTACACCCACTTTAGTACCATGTTAAAGATAGCATACACAGTCGTCTAAGCCCAGACATCAAGAAATCAAGCATTCTGGATTGTTTCCTGTAGAAGTTTGGCAAGCAAAAGAAACATGCTTGATCAACACTTCTTTTGTGTGTTGAGTGATGCCCAGGGCACGCCGGGCCAGCGGAGGGCGCCGGGGATTAGATTGCTTTACAACCTGCCAGGGGGAACATTAACGCCGGGTTAATGAATAAAAGAACACTGTTCCACGCGTTTATGTGCATAAAAGACAATCCACATTAGTGGTATATTACAGAGAAGTGTGCGCAGCTTCCTGTAGTGACATTACTGTGAATAGACAATGATTGAAGGACAATTAAGAGTACCGTGTGTATTGAGAACTATTTTCATAGACTAACCATGCACCGTAAAACACTTATTCTTCAATCAAGACAGCAGTTATCTGGGTGATACCCGATACACATACCCAGGTAATTCTGCTTAAACATTTAGAAGTTCAGTTGACTGCGCAGTTAGGAACTGATGTATGTTCTAGGCAGATTTATCATACACCCGGTTAAACGCAGGCTTTTAAGCCCAACCCAGTGAGTACCCAGCATTGTCCAGTATTCAGTTACTGAATGTATATTGCTATATGCTCCTCAGGGGCAATTATTCACATACTCACTTTATACTTACTTGTCCCCAACAGCTATGTGGCGGTAGAACACACTGGGTCACATTGGAGGAACTTTCTGGATGCAGCTGCAGAAAGCTGACCCAGCAACAAAGATAAGTACAGTACTTCCTGTGTTCCTGTACAAATTGTTGGTGTTCTACAAACTTAATTTAACAACAGCTGCAGCATACAGGCACCTAGCAAACCTAAGAACAGCATTTCAACATCTTAATAAGGAATCGTTCAGGACCCTGTACACTGTGTACGTTAGGCCCATATTGGAGTATGCAGCACCAGTTTGGAACCCACACCTAGCCAAGCATGTAACGAAACTAGATTAAGTGGAATTGACAAGGTGGACAGAGACAGGATGTTCCAGAGATGGGACACAGCAACAAGGGGTGACAGTTGAAAGTTTAAGTCTCAGATGAATCACAGGGATGTTATGAAGTATTTCTTCAGTCACAGAGTTGTCAGGAAGTGGAATAGTCTGTGAAGTGATGTAGTTGAGGCAGGATCCATACAAAGCTTTAAGAAGAGGTATGATAAAGTTCATGGAGCAGGAAGAGTGACCTAGTAGCGACCAGTGAAGAGGCGGGGCCAGGAGCTATGACACGACCCCTGCAACCATAACTAGGCGAGTCCACACACACGTACATCATGCTGAATAGGTAAAACTTGCCATTTTGGCTTAAATAACAACACACTTCTTGTCGAATAGGGCAAGCAAAAATTTGTGTATGCAATAATTTCGCAAAAATCATTCTTAACCTAACGAAAAAAATACATTTTACTGTGTATGTTTATTATTAAATTATTGTAAACTTATATACAATATATTTAGTTGGATTAGGCTAAATTAAATTGCACTTGTTATAATAAGGTTAGGTAAGTTTCCTAAGGTTCTTCTGGTACAAAATCATTATTTTTTATATTAACAAAAATGAAAAAATATATATCTTCAAATGTATTTGAGAAAATTATAGAAAGGACTATATTTTAAATGAGTTCTTGCTAATTGACCAGTTTTACCTATTCGGCATGACATATTATATATATTATTTATTATATATATTTTGTATGTCGGCCCGCCTTTGTATCATCATTAAATTTACTCATTTGAAGTATTTTATGAACTAGGGGCCCATAAGCTGATCCTTATGAAAAGCACTCGTGGCTGGTTCCCATTTTCACTTCAATCCATGTTTTAGCTAATAATCTTTCGCTGCCTATTAGTTATGTCTCAATCCATGAGGGAATTACTCCTGCAAAACCATGTGCTACCATTTTCAACAGTCTTTTCTGAGGCTGTTATCAAAAACCTTAAAGATTGAGACACTTATGCAACATATGGGAATCTTTATCCTTAAAGATTCCCATATGCTGCATAAGTGTCTCAATCTTTAATCGTCGGTTTTCAAATCCATTTATCACATCAAAAACCTTACTGAAATCCAATCAAAAATATATTCTTTATCATGTCGACTGCATCAATTGCCTTACTAAAGAAAGTCAGTAAATTTTTAGGTACGAATGGCCCTTTTTAACTCGAGTGTCGAGATTTACTAATCAAGCAACTGTTTATTTGCTTAACATAATGTTGATAGTTTTACCAGTAATTATTCAACTACAGCAATTGTTATTTTTTTTATACAAGTCTGCAATACATGCAGTAATTAATATTCTATAACAGGCAGTGTGGTCTTTTGTCAGTTAATGATCTATTTATAAGAAAACTTTCATTCATGAAAGCATGCTTAGTCTATCACGCTCGAAAACATTGCGCACACATTTTGATTACGACCCTCGCTTCCCTACGTTTACTGTTTAAAACTAATAATTCATTTTGTTAGAGTCACTAAGGAAAGCTGTTATCTCTCTGAGATGTAGCTAAGACTAGTCATTAAAACTAATGTTAGGTAGGTATTGTCCTAAGGCACAAGTAGAATAAATTGTAAATGTCTCCCAATCCCACACTGCTTGAATAAGTAGTTTCATTCCCAAAATATTTTAGTATATAATCACTCAACAATTAAACAAAGTGACATGATCAACAATGTTGAGTTGCCGTAATGACATGTCTGAAACATCTCATACAGACGTACGTTGTCAAATACACAAACATAATTTTCATTGTTCATAATACATTACTTTTGGCAAAGTTGTGCTAAGTGAATGCGTGTTGAGGTCTAAGGATGGTAGTGATGAGTGGTGGTAGTGATGAGTGGTGGTGATGAGTAGTGTGGGTGATGATGGTGTCTGTGATGACGCGTGTGCACCACAATCTGGAGTTCACTTTACCCACAAGACCATCACCTCAAGTCACTACCAAACATCTTCTCCCTCTTCTTTAATATTTATCTTCTTAATATCCTTATGCCGTTGTTAATCCACGTGAAGTAAGACACACAACACTACACAAAACACGATAATACATTTTCTTGCAGCACAGATTTTCACTTGTTGCTTCCTTGGAGACAAGCTGTGATACACCACCTCCACACGCAACACTTGTATACTTCTCTATTAACTCTTGCTTATGGTTGTACACTGTATCCACCCTGGAGCACAAGATACTACCTCAGTTGACGTTAATCCACCATGGTTGGTCTAGAGAAGACAAATATAAGGTTTAAACATGAGTGTGTGTTGAGCGTGTGTTCTCCCTCAACAGTGTTCAGTATACTGAGTCTCAGCGCCACCTGCCGCACGCTCCCTTAACTACGCTCCTTCAAATTATAATTATTCCCACACAAGTAAAGCTTTATATTAACCTACCCCCACTCACCCACCTCACACCACTATTAATTATGTCTATAATGGCTTCCTTTACTGCCAGAACAAGATCAAGTGCCTTTATCTGTGTTGATTAAGACGGGATGCATTGATATGCTTCCAGCTGCTATATATATATGTTTGTGTGTATATGATGGCCAGTTATTAGCTTACTCTGTACATCGTTTATTTTTAAAGTTTATATACTTTTCAGGGTGAGTTAGTGTGAATATGGCTGAGGATGAGTGTAGGGTGTGGCAGAGCACACTATCTGCCTGGGGAGACATCTGAACATTACTTTAAGGTGAGCGTAATATGGCTTCCTGTCATGAGGTTTTCATATTCTATCGTCATTGACTCAAACATTTCAGTCTCCTACACAGCCGCCACATCCGTTACTTTACTGCCACGGACAAAACAATCGCACAACTAAGCTTTTAGTGATTGCACTGAATAACTTGACGCTCCACATACATATATATGCATACATAAATGTATATTAACAGCACCTGTGGCATGCATTACTAACCGGGCTGACATCTTACAAGTTCCTCTGGTTATTCTCCTTTATAGCCTTAAACCATTACTTATTCATTTGTTTATTTTGTTTAATGTACACGCCCGCGAATGTATATGTTATTCACCGATTTCTTTGTGGGAGTCGAGACTCAGCTCCTGGCCCTTAGACTACTTGCATGGGCATCAGTGACATCTGGCCTCTTTCGTATTATCATATCTACTCTTGAAGTTGAGTATTGTGTTTGCCTCCACCACTGCCTCATCATATGGCTAATCTATGTCTTCAACTTGCACCCGATTTTCCTCGATCTTGGCCCTCTTATTTCAGTTCTTCTTAGGATTTTGTATGTAGTGATCATGTCATCCAGCGTCCTCTCTGCCAAGGCCGTCAGGTTCACTTCCTTCAGACTATCTTCTTAGTGCATTTCCTTCGGTTTTAGTAAGTAAGTTTATTAAGGTAAACACAAACACAGTTACATTAATTATCATACATAGCAGCATATGTGTAGAGAACCTAGGATAACCCAAAAAAGTCAGACAGAGTGACTTATTTCCATTGGGTCCTTTGCTTATTTCCATTGGGGTCCTTTGGTACTATTCCAGTTGCAAACCTTAGGACGTTTTCGAGCTTCTGCACGTGCTTGAACAGGCTAAATGCTGGGACTGCGTACTCTGTAATTGGCAGTTTAGCGCTTCTATTTGATTATAATAATAATAATAATCTGTAATTGGCATAATATGTCGTATATAAAGTTCTGAAGGATTCTTTGAATGCTGTTCTGTGTGCTTATTTGTGTGTGTGTGTACTATTTGAGTTGTGTTTACGGGGCTCAACACTCTTAGAACACTGTGTATTAAGTTTACCTCACCACCTCCTTATAAAGTTATTCCACTTTTAAACTACCGTAAGATTTAAGAAATGTTTCCTTACATCCCTTTGGTTCATCTGAATTTCTTGTTTCCACCTTGATCCTGGTCCTCTTAATTAACACTGACTGTCCCTACATGTCTGATGTAATCCTCTTAGAACTTCGTATACATTAATCATGTCGTCTCCCCCCACCCTTGTCCTTTTCGCCGCCAATGTCGTCAGATTCATTTCCTTCTCCCCACATGACATTCTTCTCAGTCCTGACACTAATCTGGTTTCAAACCATAGGACCTCTCGGAGCTTCTCATACTTGCCAAAGTGTGGGTTCCGTGCTGGGGCCGCGTACTCAGATTTCCCTAGCATATGCCATATATAAAGATGTGTGTGTGTACTCACCTAATTGTGGTTGCAGGGGTCGATTCATAGCTCCTGGCCCCGCCTCTTCACTGGTCGCTACTGGGTCACTCTTCCTGCTCCATGTGTGTGTGTGTGTTCGCGCGCGCGCACGCGAGCGTCCGTACTCACTGAGTACCCAGTAAAACTTGAAAAGCCAGCCTTTTTTTTTTTTTTACAATATCAAAGAAACGTGTGAAGGTTTTTAATTGAAATCTAAATATTTTTTCAACTGATGGTTTATCACTATTATAATTAGGGGAAGCGCTAAACCCGTCGGGGTAAATGAGTTATGCAGCTCAAGGGAAAAGGGAGACAATCTTGTTCCATCTAATCAGTTCCTTGTTAGTATTAGCAACCGCTCTGAAAGATAACTCTACTGGCTTACCTTATCTTATCTTATCCTGTTCTCCCATTAAGCAAATTACGCTACCTTGATGTCAGGTGTACGCGGACACATCTCAACGCTGCCTAGACGTTCCCAGAGCGTGATGCTTTACTTGTCGTGTTTATTGGCATTTATTTACGTTAATAAAACGTAACCAAGAAAAAATAATGACTTTTGATTGATGAAATAAAATTATGGATTATTTTATGCTTCGATCCCCTAAAATAACTAGAGAGGTATAAATAGATTGTTATATTACATCAATTTTAGCATAGTCAGGTTAGGTTGCTATGTTAGTTCAGATGATCAAAAAAATGCTGTCTACTTGGTGCATGATGGCAGCACACTGCAGTATTGCAAGCTATAGTGTAAGTATAGTTTAATAATAGGACGTAAAGAAAATAAGGAAGGAAAACATAAAATGTAAATATCAGTGAGCAGCTGCAGCCCTTGGCAAGAAGATTGTGTGTGCGTGTGTAAATGTTTATGATCAGTAGCTATATTACATTGCAACATGGCTGACATTTATCTGTTTGGGAAAGAGAGAGAGAGTGTGTTAGTCCCATCACAGCGTCATGTTTCACTCACTATATAATTAACTCATCATTAAATGATATGATCTTACAAAATAACTATTTACCGGTAATTAACAGGTACATTGATAGGACTGAAGGCCATGAATTTACAAGTTAATAAATAAAAAATGTTTTATTTGAAGACAAGAAAAGACATAAGCTTAAGTCACATTAAAACCAATTTTCCACCTGAATATTGCATTACAATATCCCGACCTACAGGATATCCCTTGGACACACCGGATAAAACCCTTGGTTCTGGCTGGTAACTGGAAGGGTGGTAGTGTGGACACAGTGTTTCCCATGGTAATAATGACCTGTATTAATGCATACTTAAAATTTTACTATTGTTCACCTAGCTACCTCACTTTTTGTATATTAAAAAAAAACTTCTACTTAATAACCTGCCTAGTTCATAAGTAGTCTGTAAGTATTAGGATTCGTCTGCCAGACGAATCTTTTGTGCTTAACAATATTATATAACATGTAAACTGCATTTTGTATACTGCAGAAAAGAAATAAAGTTGTATTGTACTGGATAACACAAAGGTCGTCCTGTCCCAGAAAGGGACAAATAAGACGTCACATATTAATAATAATAATAATATCTTTATTTACTACAAGTACATGTTCATGGTATACAGGCCTAGCTGACATCAATGACATACTACTATACAGAAAGCCCCTTGTTATGCTGAGCATTTCGGGCAAATTAGGTCAGTGTCCCAGGATGCGACCCACACCAGTCGACTAACACCCAGGTACCCATTTTACTAATGGGTGAATATAGACAACCGGTGTAAAGAAACACGCCCAATGTTTCTACCATAGCTGGGAATCGAACCCAGACCCTCGCCGTATGAAGCGAGAGCTTTAGCCACCAGAGCTCCTTAAAATGTAAGTGTTTCCAACACCTTCGGCCGCCCTACTATAGCAGTGTAAGTTTATTTAGGTACAAGTACACATAAATAGTTTCATAAATTAACATACATAGTAACATATGTGTAGTCAGACAAAGTGACTTATTTCCACTGGGGTCCATTGGGGTGACTCAAAGCCCGTATGGGTCATTGAGAGCAAGAAGTGGTAGAGGCTACAACGGACAGCTCTACCACCAATCTAAAGGTTGGAAACTGCGAAAAAAACTCAAAACACATTGATAGTGGCTCATGCCGTAGCTGGTTTGTTGTTTCTCAAAACAGTAACTGGCGGGAGCACAGCCTTGCCAGCCAACCTTCAGAGTGCAGCCACTCTACTTCCAACCTTCACAACTCAAACCCGGCTAACCGGTTTCCCTGAATCCCTTCATAGATTATACTTTGCTCACACACCAGGGAAAAAATGAACTTAAATTATTATTATTATTATTATTATCAATGTTATTATCATTATTATTTTATTTTTTATTAATATCATTATTATTTTTATTACTTTTGCTATTGTTATTGTTATTACTATTTATTATTATTATTATTATTATTATTATTATTATTATTATTATTATTATTATTATTATTATTATATTTTTACACACCAGGCGTCTCTCACTAAGGTAGGGTGACTATCATAATTCACTCAATCAGTGTGTTGCCAGCAGCGTGCTAACATCACGGTTCAGATTACCCTCCAAACTGCAATATCCCCACCACAGACGTCCTATAGTGTAGGCACTGTACTTCCCACCTCCAGGACTCAAGTTCAGATAACCTGTTTGCCTGAATGCTTTCATAAATGTTACCTTGCTCAAACTCCAACAACATGTCAAATCATAAAAACACTTTCATCTACTTACTCCTACCTAACAAGCTCACACAAGTCTGTTGGATGTCCAAGCCTCTAGCGTATAAAACCTCCTTAACCACCTCCCTCCAACTATTCCGAGGACGATCCATACCCTCCTTCCTCTATCCGAGATTTATACACCCCTCTAGTCATCCGATTTTGTTCCATCCTCTCTAAATGTCCAAACCACCTCAACAACCCCTCCTCGGCCCTATGAATAATAGTTTTTGTAACCCCACACCTCCTTATTTCTAAACCACTAACTTTACACATTACCTTCGGACACGGTATTACTGACTCCCGCCTATTCCTTACTGCAGTGTATAAAAGGTTTTTATTAAAACTCCACCATTTACACACACAAAAGAGTTTTGTTACCACTATATTCTGGTAAATTCTCCCTTTTACTTCCATGGATAAGGTTATTTGTCTCCATAGATGCCTCAGTGCACCGCCCAATTTTTCCCACTCGTCAGTTCAATTATTCAACTCATCTTACTTAGACCCATCTGCCGACAAGTTCATTCTCAGATATGTGAACACATTCACTTCCTCTATACGCTCTCCCTATAATCTGATATCCAAGCTTTCATTACCTAGATTTATTTGTTAGTCTCATCACCTTATTCGTTCCTATGTTCCCTTTTTAATTTCCTTCTTTTACATACCTTTCTAAATTCTTCTACCATACTTTGCAAGTTCCCTTCAGAATCTCCCAAAAGCACAGTGTCATCGCTAAAAAGCAACAATACAAACTTTGTATTAGATTCGTTTTCCTTTAATCCCACCCCTCTCACCAACACGTGTTCCTAGCATTCACTTCTTTTGCAACACCATCTTTAAATATGTTAAACATCCATGGTGACATCACACCTCCCTGCTTAAAGTCTATTTTTACTAGAAAATGATCTCCCTCCTTCATACCCATATCTAAGCCCCGCTTTCCACATAGAATCTCTTAACCTTTTTAAGTAACCCACTACCTGTTCCATACACTTACAACATCTGCCACATTGCTCCCTTATCCACCCTGCCATATGCCTTTCCTAAAGTAAAGTTCCTTACCTGTATGTGTATTGTTGAGTTATATGCCTTAACGTAAACTCTTGGTCTACACTTCCCCTACCCTTCCTTAAACTTTCACCTTCTTGTACCTTTGCAATCCGTCTTACCTTAAATCTTTCAGTAATAACTCTGCCATACACTTTACTTGGCACCCTTAAGATAAGATAAGAGTTGTTCGGATTTTTAACCCGGAGGGTTAGTCACTCAGGATAACCCAAGAAAATCAGTGCGTCATCGAGAACTGTCTGTCTTATTTCCATTGGGTTCCTTCAATCTTGTTCCCCAGAATGCTACCCACACCAGTTGACTAACACCCAGGTACCTACTTATTGCTAGGTGAACAGTGACAGCAGGTGGAAGGAAACATACTCAGCGTTTCCACCCGTATTGAGGATTTAACCACGGACACTCAGTTTGTGAGGCCAGAGCGTTACACTCTTTTGTCCTCTTTTTCCTTAATAATAATAATAATAATAATAATAATAATAATAATAATTTTTATTCTGACATGATACATAGTTGTAAAAAGGGGATATTATAGTTGAGTGTACACGCCAAAAGCCCCGTGACTGCAACACACACACAACCCGCACATAGAAGGAGCTTACGACGACGTTTCGGTCCGACTTGGACCGAAACGTCATCCTAAGATTTTCTGTCCTATGTGCGGGTTATTTCTATATATATCCCCATCTGCTTTTCAACAAATCGGCCGTTTCCCCACCAAGGCGGAGTGGCCCATAGAGAAAAACAAAAGTTTCTCTTTTTAACTTTAGTAATGTATACAGACTGGTTGAAAAGACTGGTTGAAAAGCTAGAGGAACAGGAAGGAATAGGAGGCAGGATCCATATATAGCTTATCAACGACAACCAGCACGGATTCAGAGACGGGAAATCCTGTGTCACAAACCTACTGGAGTTCTATGACAAGGTGACAGCAGTAAGACAAGAGAGAGAGAGGAGTGGGTAGATTGCGTTTTCTTGGACTGTAAGAAGGCTTTTGTCAC
This sequence comes from Cherax destructor, assembly GCA_009830355.1. NCBI lineage: Eukaryota > Metazoa > Arthropoda > Malacostraca > Decapoda > Parastacidae > Cherax > Cherax destructor. The sequence continues at coordinate 12,162 of WNWK01020282.1, read as the reverse complement.
AGTTTCACACAAGAGATTAGTGCAAAAGCTGGAGGACCAGGCAGGGATAACAGGGAAGGCACTTCAGTGGATCAGGGAATACCTGACGGGAAAGCATCAGCGAGTCATGGTACCTGATGAGGTGTCAGAGTGGGTGCCTGTGACAAGTGGGGTTCCACAGGGGTGAGTCCTAGGACCGGTGCTATTTCTGGTATATGTGAGTGACATGACGGAAGGAACAGACTCAGAAGTTAATGTGAAGTTAATGAGGAAAATTCAATAGGAGGAGGATAAGGCAGTGTGATGTAGGTTGTGCTTATAAGGTTGACCCAATTAGCCACACCTTGCCTTGGTAAATAGCTGTCAGACACGCCTCTCGGCTTAAGTCTCACGTTTTTGTCTTTTGAACTAGCGTCAGGTTTCGGCGTCAGGTCAAAGCACGTGGTGCACTCCTCATGGGGGGTATGCTTGAAGGACCATATAAGGCCAAGAAAACAGATAGAGAGGGACATTCGGGCGGAGCTCTGGCCTGTGTGCAGAGCTCTGGGCTGTGTGCAGAGCTCTGGGCTGTGTGCAGAGCTCTGGGCACGAGATTCTAGCAGAGCTGCTGCCTGTGTGCAGAGCTCTGGGAGAGAGCTGCTGGAGAGTCTCTGGAGGAGACTGTTGGAGACACTGGGCAGAGTACTGGCTTGGAGCAGTGCTCGTGCTCGTGTAGGTCTTGTGACCTGTGACTGAGTTCCTGTGGTGAACTGTCCTCTGAACTATATTGTAAGTTATATTCTGTTTCTGTCTCCCTGCTTATGTGTACAATCCCCATTTATCTAAACCCAATAGTGTTCTCCTGTTCCCAAATATATTATTGTACAAGGACTTAATAATAAACTGTGTTTGAGTGGAATAGTAATATTCACTGTCCCCGTTATATTCTTATTATTCTTTATTCCTATACTTTATTTTATTATTTTATATATCAAGTGCTGAGAGGGTGAGTAGAGTGGTAGAGATAATGAGAGGTGATAGTGTAGTCGCCAGTGACCTCACATTACCTCCGCTCGTCACTCCACTCACCTCTCCTGCCTACTCCCTCCTTTCCTTTACTTCCTTATACTTCCCTTTACTCTTATATCCCCCCCTTATCCTTTCGTTCCTTACCCCACCCCCCACATGACAGCAGGACCACAGAGGAATCTGGACAGGCTGGAAGCCTGGTCCAGCAACTGGCTCCTGGAGTTCGACCCCACCAAGTGCAAAGTCATGAAGATCGGGGAAGGGCAAAGAAGATCGCAGACAGAGTACAGTCTAGGGGGCCAAAGACTACAAGGAAAAGGATCTTGGGGTGTGTATAATACCGAGTACATCTTCCGAGGAGCACATCAACCAATTAACTGCTGAAGCATATGGGCGACTAGCGAACCTAAGAATAACATTCGGACATCTCAGTAAGGAGTCGTTCCGGACGCTGTACACCGTGTACGTCAGGCCCATATTGGGGTATGCAGCTCCAGTTTGGAACTCGCACCTGGCCAAGCACGTCAGGAAATTAGAGAAAGTGCAAATGTTTGCAACGAGACTAGTCCCGGAGCTAAGGGGTATGTCCTACGGGAGAGGTTAAGGGAACTCAACCTGACAACACTGGAGGACAGAAGGGACATGAAAACGACATATAAAAATACTGAGAGGAATCGACAGGATGTTCCAGAGACGGGACACAGAAACAAGGGGCCACAGATAGAAGTTAAAGACTCGGATGAGTCACATGGATGTTAGGAAGTATTTCTTCAGTCATAGAGTTGTCAGGAAGTGGAAGAGTCTGGAAAGTGAGGTAGTGGAGGCAGGTACCATACATAGCTTTAAGAAGAGGTATGATAAAGCTCATGGAGCAGGGAGAGAGTGGACCTAGTAGCGACCAGTGAAGAGGACACAGGAGCTATGACTCTACTCCTGCAACCACAATTAGGTGAGTACAACTAGGTGAGTACACACACACACACACTGCATGGAGTTCAGTGGGACAGAGAGCTGGCAGGGAAGTCGGTAAACGAGATGATGGAATATATGACAACAATTTGCACGGAAGCTGAGGAGAGGTTTATACCCAAGGGTAACAGGAAAAGCGATAAAGCCAGGATGAGCCCATGGTTCACCCAAAGGTGCAGGGAAGCCAAAACCAAGTGTGCCAGGGAATGGAAGAAGTATAGAAGGCAAAGGACCCAGGAGAATAAGGAGAGCAGTCGTAGAGCCAGAAATGAATATGCACAGGTAAGAAGGGAAGCCCAAAGACAATACGAAAAGGACATAGCAGCGAAAGCAAAATCTGACCCAAAGCTGTTGTACAGCCACATCAGGAGGAGAACAACAGTCAAGGACCAGGTGATCAGGCTGAGGAAGGAAGGAGGGGAGGTCACAAGAAATGACCAGAAGTGTGTGAGGAGCTCAACATGAGATTCAAAGAGGTGTTCACAGAGGAAATAGAAGGGCCTCCAGAAAGGAGGAGAGGTAGGGCACCATCAGGTGCTGGACACGATCACACAACTGAGGAGGAAGTGAAGAGGCTACTAAGCGAGCTAGATACCTCAAAGGCGATGGGCCGGACAATATTTCTCCATGGGTCCTGAGAGAGGGAGCAGAGGAGGGGTATGTGTACCCTAACAACAATCTTCAAACGTCTATCGAAACAGGGCAACTACCAGAGGTATGGAAGACAGCAAATGTGTTCCAATTTTTAAAAAGAGCAGAAACGAGCACTAAACTACAGACCAGTGTCACTGACATGTATAGTATGCAAGGTCATGGAAGATTATCAGAAGAGTGGTGGAGCACCTAGAAAGGAATGGGGCTTATCATACGACCCAACATGGTTTCAGGGACGGAAATCCTGTGTCACAACCTACTGGAGTTCATGACAGGGTGACAGAAGTAAGACAAAGAGAGGGGTGGGTAGATTGCATATTCTTGGACTAAAGAAGGCGTTTGACTAGTCCCACACAAGAGATTAGGGGCAGAAGCTGGAGGACCAGGCAGGGATAACAGGAAGGCACTACAATGAATCAGGGAATACCTGTCAGGAAGACAGCAGCGAGTCATGGTCCGTGGCGAGGTGTCAGAGTGGGCCCGGTGACAGTGGGGTTCCACAGGGGGCAGTCCTAGGACCGGTGCTGTTTCTGGTGTTTGTGAACGACATGACGGAAGGAATAGACTCGAAGTGTCCCTGATTGAGATGATAAGTTGATGAGAAGAATTCAATCGGAAGAGGACCAGGCAGAACTACAAAGGGATCTGGATAGGCTGCAAGCCTGGTCCAGCAATTGGCTCCTGGAGTTCAACTAACCAAGTGCAAAATCATGAAGATTGGGGAAGGGCAAAGAGACCGCAGACGGAGTACAGTCTAGGGGCCAGAGACTACAAACTTCAATCAAGGAAAAGATCTTGGGGTGAGTATAACACCAGGCACATCTCCTGAGGGCACATCAACCAAATAACTGCTGCAGCATACGGGCGCCTAGCAAACCTAAGAACAGCATTCCGACATCTAATAAAGAATTGTTAGACTCTGTACACGTGTATGTTAGGCCCATACTGGGTATGCAGCACCAGTTTGGAACCCACATTTATCCCAAACACGTAAAGAAAATAGGGAAAATGCAAAGGTTTGCAACAAGACTAGTCCCCGGCTAGGGTATGTCCTACGAGGAGAGGTTAAGGGAAATCGACCTGACGACACTGGAGGACAGGAGAGATAGGGGGGACATGATAACGACATATAAAATACTGAGAGGAATTGACAAGGTTGACAGAGCAGAATGTTCCAAAGATGGGACACAGCAACAAGGGGACACAGTTGGAAGTTGAAACTCAGATGAATCCAGGGGATGTTGGAAGTATTTCTTAGTCACAGAGTAGTCGGGAAGTGGAATAGCTTGGGAAGCGATGTAGAGGCGTTTCCATACAGCTTAAGAAGAGGTATGATAAAGTCATGGCGCAGGGAGGTGACCCAGTAGCGGCCAGTGAGGCGGGGCCAGGCTATGTCTCGACCGCACCAACTAGGTGAGTACAACGGTGAGTACAGACATCATGCACATACACACACACACACACAAGACAGACATGCACACACACACACACACACACACACACACATGGTGGCTAGCTCTTCCTTCACATGGAGGGCCTGTTCAATTCCCGGCAGAGCCAGAACATTTAAGTTTTCTCACACACACACACATATATATACAACTGTCCTAGTGTCTAATCGACATGTGCCTAGGACAAAATGGTAACACACACACACACACACACACACACACACACACAACGTCCCAGGTGACAATTTTTCGGAGAATCGGGTGGTACAAAGGGAAGAAATCGACCCTCAAAGTAATCTTCAATGCAGAATCAGCCCGTACCATGATCCTACAAGAGAAAGCATGGCAGGGCAGCCAGGAGTACCACGATGTATCCTAGATCAGGGACAGAACAAGGAAAGGGAGGCAAAAGGAGGTAAGAAAGCGAAGGAGGGAGAGAGATGGAGACAGCGAGGTACAGGGGGCACCAGGCCCAAGCAGAGGACACCACACCCACCGGAAGCACTCACTGGAGGCCTCAAACCACAGCAACCCAACGGCAACCATAGTTTAACATCACACACACATCATGTCCCCTGTCCCCACCCCAGCAACCTAAACCCATCATCACCACTCCCCACCCCATCACAAACCCCACCCAATCAGACCACACCGCAACCATACAACCCCCCCACCCATGCAAAAACCCCCTCCATGGGAACCCTGCAACACCCCCATCCAGCCAAGATCCCCTAGGGCCACAGTATTGGAAGCTTGAGGCTGAAGGTTTGTACACAAATGCAGATGGAATCAGAATAAGTATGAAGAGTGGAATGAAAAAGAGAAATGTCCCCAGACATCATAGCAGTCACAGAAACTAAACTAAATGAGGCAATATCAGATGCAATCTTCCCCAAGAGATATCAGATCCTGAGGAAAGATAGAAGGAGCAGGGGAGGAGGGGTGCCTGCTGTAAGAATCATTGGAGATTTGAGGAAATGGCGGAATGGAGTGTGTAGAGAAGGACTTTATAGTAGTACCATCCAGTCTGGGGAGCACAAGATAGTCATTGCAGTGATGTACAACCCACCAAAAACTGCAGGAGGCCAGGAAGGGAATATGGCGAGAACAACAGGCAATGGTGGACACCTTGGCGGAGTGTGGAAAAGCACATGAGCAGAGCGAAGTTACTGGTCATGGGCGATTTCAACCACAAAGAGATCGACTGGGAGAACCAAGAACACGTGGGGGTCCAGAAACTTGGAGGCCAAGATGATGGACGTGGTACTGGAAAACCTGATGCAACATGTCAGGGACACGACCAGAGATAGAGGAGAGGGCGAACCGCAAGGCTGGACCTTGTATTCACCTGAATAGCTCAGATATCGAGGACATAACACAGGAGCCCCCTGGGAGCCAGTGACCATATGGTGCTGGCTTTGAGTACATAGTAACCAGGTGGAGAGGGAAAATGGTGCTGAAAGGACATACCAGACATAAAAGAGGGGACTACACAGGTATGAGGAATTTCCTGGGAGATTCTGTGGGAAAGAATGGAAGGACAGTCAGTAAATGAAATGATGGAATAAGTAGCGACAAAAAGTGCAGGAGGCAGAGAACAGTTTATACCCAAAGGAAAAAGAATAAATGGGAAGACAAGAAAGAGCCCCTGGTTTACCCAAAAGGGGTGGGGGGGCCCAAAAACTCAGGTGCCAGAAAGAAGGAAAAAGGGGAAGGGCAAAGAACCAAACAACGGGGGGTTGGGGAAGGCTGAAACGAGATCACAGGGAAGGAAGAAACAATGCGAAGCATTGATCGAAAGTCAAGTCTGAAAACCAAAAGGTGACCACTAAAAGGAAGACAACAGTAGGTCAGGTGATGAATGAGGAGGGGGAAGTGGGGGCTCACAGTAATGATCAGGGTTGGGGGCTCAACCGGGTTTAGGGAAGTATTCACAGTGGAGGAAGGGGGCAGTTGGGTAGACAGGACGGGGTATCCCAACAAAAGGGGTTGGGTGCTGGGGGTTCACACTCTAAGGGGAGGGAAGCGGTTCTCAGTGCCAAAAACCTCAAAGGCGGGGGTCCCGGTTCCACCATGGGTCCTTGGGGGGAGGGTGGCCTAGGCACCCAAATTTCAACATCCACTGAAAGGGCAGCTACCTGAATATGGAAAAGGGAACTTTTGTATCTTTAAAAAGGAGAAGAAAAGGGCATAACCGGTGTGTCATTATTTGTGCCAAAGTCTTGGAAATATAAAAGAATGGGGGCTCTGGGTGACAGGTTTATTAAAACAAAAAGCCAAACCTTTTAAAATCCTGAGTTCCGGTGGTAAAGGGGGTGGGGAAGAAGGTGGGTTGTGCTTTTCTTGGATGCAAAGCCGGCCTAATTCCTCCCATAGATGAAAAAGAGGAGGCAAAGTGTAAACAGGAAGGGGACTCTGGAAACAGGAAAACCCCCACGGGAGAAAAAACGGTATGGTGTATGGGAATCACAAGGGGCTTGACGGCATTTCCCGAAGTATCCTAGGCCATGCTTTTTTACATATTAATGACATGATGATGGGAACTCAGAAGTTCTCTTTCGCAAATAAAATATGAAGACCCAATCAATGAAGGGCCAGGACTTCAAAGGATGGCAAGTTAAATCTGGTCAGCAACCTGGTTCTCAATTAACCCAAACAAAGTCATGAAATGAGAAGGGCAAAGAAGCCGCTGACCAAGTACAGGCTGGGTGGAAAAAGGCTACAAACCTCAACAAAGGAAAAGCAGGGTGAAGTCCCGCCCCGTCTCCGGAAACCATCAACCAAGATAACCGACGGCATATGGGCGAAACGGCAAAAAGATTGGCTTTCCCCGTTACCTTAACGGAATCTTCAAGACACTGTATCCGTAAGGTAGGCCCTTCCCTGGAAGTATACCTTTCTGGGAACCCACACCTTAAACACGTCAAGAACAGAAGAAAGGTTTGCGACAAGTTAGTTCCACAACCCCGGGGGTCTGTCTTTGAAAAAAGAGTGGGAAATAGGACTAACAACACTGGAAAAAAAGGGTCAGAGGGAACAGTAACAATTTACAAAAATACTGGGGAATTGACAAGGAAAAGATGTGACAGGTTGTTTCAGAGGAGGGAACCGGAAGCAAGGGGAACAAAAAACTGGAACTGAAGGCTCAGATGAGTCAAAGGGATGTCAGAAACATTTTTCCCCAAGCCAAGGAAATTCCAAAGTGGAATGGACTGGAAATATAGTGGGGCAGGAACCAACATAGTTTTAAGGCCGGGTAGATAAAGCTCATGGGGGGCAGGAGAGCAGAACCCAGTAGCAGACAGGAAGAGGCAGGGCCGGGGGCTGAGTCTCGACCCCACCAGCCCAAGTGGGGTGAGTACAATTGGTGAGTAAAGGGCTGAGCCCTCACCCCAGCCACAGTGGTGAGTCACCCAACCACCCCCCCTCTAAGCCAGGTACTGAAAATAGTATCGGTCATGAAAGAATGATCCAGGAAAGTGGTGGGCACCTAGAAAGATGGCTTATCAACGAAAACCAACACGGTTTCAGGGACGGAAATCCTTGTCCCCAAACCCCCGGGAGTTCTAAACAGGGTGACGCAAAAGACAAGGGGTGGGTAGATTGCATATTTTGGTTTAAGAAGGCGTTTGACAAGTTCCACCGAGATTGGGGCAAAAGTTGGAGGACCAGGCAGGGGCGGGGGAAAGGGACCAATGGATCGGGAATACCTGTAGGAAGAACAACCAAGTCATTGTGGTGGGGAGTGTCAGTGGGCGCCGGTGACAAGCGGGGCCACAGGGGTATCCTGGGACCAGTCTTTTCTGGTATTTTTGAACGACATAAAGGAATAGACTCCAAGTGTCCCTTTTGCAGATGATGTGAATTTTATGAGAAAATTCAGTCGGACGAGGAAGGCAGAACCCAAAGGGATCTGGACCCGGCTGCGCCTGGTCCAGCAATTAACTCCCCGGAGTTCAACCCCACCAAGTGCAAATCATGAAGAGTGGGGAAGGGCGAAGACCGGAGGTACAGCCTGGGGGACAGGGCTGCAAACCTAAAAAAAAGGAAAAAAATCTTGGGGGGAGTAACCCAGGGAACCTCTCCTGAGGCCCACAATCAACCAAATCTGCTGCAGCATTGGGGCCCAAGCCTAAGAACAGCATTCCAAAAATCTTAATAAAAATCGTTCGGCCCTGTACATTTTTGGGTGGCCCATCTGGGTAGCAACCAGTTTAGAACCCACACCTAGCCCAAGCACGTGGGCTCGAGAAAGTGCAAAGGTTTGCAACCCAAAACTAGTCCCGGGCATGGGGTTGTCCTAGGGGGGAAGGGAAATGACCTCGGCACTGGAGGCAGGGAGAAAGGGGACATGATAACAACATATAAGATGAGAAATTGACAAAGTGGACAGGGCAGAATTTCCCCGAGCAGGACACAAACAAGGGGACGCATTGATTGAAACTCAGATGAATCCGAATGTTGGAAGGTTTTTTTCAAATTCACAGAGGTCGGGGAAATGGAATAGTTTGGAAGTGATTTGGGGGGGCAGGCTCCATCATACTTTAAGAAGAGGTATGATAAAGCTCATGGGCAGGAAGTGACCCAGTAGCGGCCCAGGTGATCCCCACAAAACACACAAGGGGACAGAAAAAGGGGTCAATTGGAAGTTGAAGACTCAGATGATCAAAGGGGTGTTGGGGAAATATTTCTTCAGCCAAGATAGTCAGGAAGTGAATAGTCTGGCAGGGTTATATTTGGGGGCAGGGAAACCTTCTTTGCAAGACGAGGTTGTAAAGCTCATGGGCAGGAGAGAGGGGACCCGGGACGTCAGTGAAGAGGAGGGGCCAGGGCGAGTATCATTAACCCTTTGGTTGAGTACAATTAGGTGAGTACAACACGGTGTTTTGTGCCGCAGATATTTTTAAATGGTTAAGAAAAAAATTATTAAATTGATGAAAAATTTATTTATGGTTTTTATAGATAAATAGCACTTTTATAATGTAGATAAATACGTATATAATGTAGATAAATAGCACTTATATAATATAGATAAATACACTATATAATTGGTAAATAGCACGTATAAATGGGATAAATAGCCGTATATAATGTAGAAAATGCACGTATATTTTTAGATAAATGGGATTTTATAATGTAGATAAATAACGTATATAATGTAGATAAATACACGTATATAATGTAGATAAATAACACGTATATAATGAAGAAAACAAATCAAGTGAAGATTATTAATATGTAATAATTATTTAACGTATCAAACAGGCGGGCGCTAGGAGTTACTTTAAAAAAATATGTATGTAAAATTATGAGACACATAAACTCACTGGGAAACTCCAAATAGGTTTCATATATGTTTATGGAACAATTTAGATATTTTTACAAAAAAGGGGAAAATACAGCAGCCCTGGGCCCACCTAAAAAAATGGGAAACTTGAAAATGTGCCAAGAGGAGTGCAAATATCTGCCAAAAATAACAATAATAAGAGTTATAATGAAAGTTGCCAGAACTAAAGAATAATAAGTTATAATGAAGGTTGCCCCGAACTAAAGAATAATAAGTTATAATGAAGGTTGCAAAAAACTAAAGAATAATAAGTTATAATGAATTTAGAACTAAAAAATAATAATTATAATGAAAATTGAAGCTAAAAGAATAATAAAATTATAATAAGGTTGCCGAACTAAAGAATAATAAGTTATAATGAAGGTTGCAAGAACTAAAGAATAATAAGTTATAATGAAGGGCTTAAAACTAAAGAATAATAAGTTTAATGAAGTTGCCCGAACTAAAGAATAATAAGTTATAATGAGGTTGCCAGAACTAAAGAATAATAAGTTATAATAAGGGTTTCCAAAAACTAAAGAATAAAAAGTTATAATGAAGGTTGCCAGAACAAAAATAATAATTATTAATGTTGCCAGAGCTAAAGAAAATAAGTTATAATGAAGGGTTCCAGAACTAAAGAATAATAAATTTTTAATGAATTTTAAGAAAAAAATAAAATTATAATGAAGGAAAACTAAAGAATAATAAATTATAATGAAGGTTGCCAGAACTAAAGAAATAAGTTATAATGAAAGTTGCAAGAACAAAGAATAATAAAATTATAAATGAAAGGTTGCAAGAACTAAAGGAAAAAATAAGTTATAATAAAGTTGCCCCGAACTAAAAATAATAAGTTATAATGAAAAATTGCAAGAACTAAAAATAATAAGTTATAATGAAGGTTGCAAGAACTAAAGAAAATAAGTTTAATGAAATTGCCCGAATAAAGAATAATAAATAAGAAAGTTGCAAAGAACTAAAAATAATAAAATTATAATGAAGGTTGAAGAACTAAAAAATAAGTTATAATGAAGGTTGCCAGAACTAAAAGGGGAAAATAATTATAATGAAATTGCAAAACTAAAGAATAATAATTTAATGAATTGCAAAAAAATAAAAATAAAAGTTAATAAGGGTTTCCGAACTAAAGAATAATAAGTTATAATGAAAGGTTAGAAAAAAAAGAATAATAAGTTATAATGAAGGTTCGAAACCCCAAAAATAATAAGTTTTGAAGGTTGCAGGGGAAAAAGAAAAAATAAGTTATAATAAAAGGGTTTAAAACTAAAAATAAAAATTATAAGGGGAAGGTTTTCCCGAACTAAAAATAAAAGTTATAATGAAAAATTTCCAAAAAATAAAGAAAAAAGTTATAATGAAGGGGTTCCCCCAACTAAAGAATAATAAGTTATAATGAAGGTTTAAAAAAATAAAAAAAAAATAAGTTATAATGAAAGGGGAAAAAAAAAAATAAAGTTATAATGAAGGTTGAACCCCAAAAAATAATAAAATTTTAATGAAAGTTGCAAGAACTAAAGAATAATAAGGGGGTTTAAAAAGGGTTTTAGAACTAAAAAAAAAATAAGTTATTGAAGGTTAAAAACAAAGAATAATAAGTTATAATGAAAGTTTAAAAAATTAAAAAAAAAATAAAAATTTTAATGAAATTGCAAGGCAAAAAATAATAAGTTATAAGGAAGGATGGGGAATAAAAAAATAAGTTATAATGAATTTTAAAAAATAAAAAAAAATAAAGTTTAAAAAAGGGCTGAGAATTTTTTTTCCTTTTAAAAATGAAGAAAACCCCAAAAAAAATAATTAAAAAAAATTTTAATTTAAAAGTTTGGTAACTAAAAATTCAAAAAATTTAAATTTAAAAAATATAAAAGAAACAACATCAAATGAAACTGGGTTAACTGAGATGAGTGGTGAGAGGTGATGAGGGTGATGAGTGGTGATGAGTGGTGATGGGGTGGTGGTGCTTTATGCCCCCCGTCGGTGTTGATAGGGTATGAGAGGTGGTGGGGTTTATCGCTGTCGTGTTGATGGTGGTGATGAGGTGGTGGTGCGGCGCTGCTCGTGTGTTGTAGTGGTGATGAAGGGGGGTGTTTACAGTGCTCGGTGTTGATTTAAAAGGGGGTGGGGGATGCGCGCTCTTTTTGGTGGGGGGTGATGAGGGGGTGGTGCTTTAACGTTTTCCCTGTGTTATGATGGGGGTTGTGCAGCTGCTCAATGTTAAGTGGTATGAAGGTGGGGGGCTTGATCGCTGTGTGTTTATGGGGTGATAGGGTGGTGGTTTGAGCAGCTCCCTGTGGGATGAAGGGGGGGGGTTTTATGCGCTGGAGTGTTGATGGGGGGTGAGGGGTGGTGGTTTGGGGGCAGTGTGTGGTGAGAGGTGGTGGGGAGCGCTGCTGATTTGATTTATGGGGGTGGTGGTGCGTCGCGTCGGTTTATGGTGGTGATAGGGTGGTGCGGCGCTGCTGGGTTTAAGGTGTATGAAGGGGGTGGTGCCCGATGCAGCTTCGGTGTTGGTGGTGATAAAAAGGGTGGTGTTTGGGGCTCTCGGGTTGATGGGTGATGAAGGGGGGGTTTGATGCGCTCTCGGTGTTGATGTGGTGATGGGGTGGTGGGGCTTGGGCCCTCTTGTTGTAATGGTGATGAGGGGGGGTGTTTGATGCGCTGCCGGGGGGATGAGTGGTGATGAGAGGTGGTGGTGTTTTGGTCCCTTTGTGGGGTGATGAATGGTGGTGTTTTATCAGCTGCCTTTTTAAA
>WNWK01020281.1:0-36156 GCA_009830355.1 Cherax destructor | reverse complement strand
GGTTGAGGGAAAAGGCGGTCCCATTATTATAATGTGCCATGGTGGCACTCTACCCATTTGAGGTGGAAGCCTAGTCCTGAGCCCTCTTGGGGTGGGGGTGTTGCATGCAAAGAGTATGTAACCTTTATTCGGAGCATGTTAAACACACCCACATAGGCTCCCCTCCAACCAGCGAACCATCGTTAAGGGTTTTGTGATGGGGCCCCATCATCAAATCAACGACTAGGTTCAGCCAATTAAAACGCGAGTTTAACAATGACAAAGGTGACGTGGTTACCACTCATGGTTTGTCATTGGAATTCCTGCATAGAGCTGGTTGTGGAAAGTTGTCTGTCTTTTGGCTGCTGCTTAGCCTAGACAACTGCGACGTGCACTAAACACTACTCCTTTGTATATAGTGTACATATGTGTAAATAGCCCTTTGTTATATTTGGTGAAGGAAAAGACAAAAGTCTTATATAATCACAATTACTTGGTGAAGGAAAAGACAAAAGTCTGGAATTAATCTAACTGATTTTTGAAGGAAATACAATTTCAATACATCTTCTACTGTGTTTCTTTGCTCCAAGCTCCCTTTACACTCAGGTTAACAGGCCATTGAACCTGAGGTTGTAATACAAGGTAACAGAATGGACTTGACTCATGAAATCGTTACGACACCATTGCAAACAAACCATTACAACGGGCGGGGCTTGAACTCGCGGTCAGAGAGTCGTCAAACTCAAGACCGACGCGTTATCCATTGAGCCAGCTGGCAAGGTGCTTCTGGTTGTGCAATAAAGATATGGAACTTTGGACAGGTTTCAGGAAGGTACTCAGGAGGGTAGTAAATAATAATAAGCAAGAAAACAAAGAGGAAATTTTGGATAGTATACCCAAAATATATAGAACATGGGAGGTAGGGATAGGAGTAAAGCTTTAAGTACAGAATGTCTATACCACATCAGATGACTTAGAAATAGTCACCCACTGAAAAAAATACAGGAAACATAAACGTCAGCTATCCCTACCCTCACCCATAGTGCAAACCCAGACCAACCCCCCAGCCCTAGCGCTACTTCATACAGCACTGGTGCTGACCCAGACTCAGCCCCCAGCCCTAGGGCAAATCCAGACTCTGCTAGAGACTCTACCACAGCCACAATTGAAACCTTAAATATACAACCATCATTGCACAGGACCATAACCCACATTACAGATGTTATGGGGGATTCGTCTTCTGGAAAAAGTGCTAGTCTACCGGAAGCAGGAGGGGATGGCTCTGGTTTGGCTACTGAAGATTGTAGTGCAATCCTAGAAACTACCCAACCCAAAGCGTAATGGTGGAAATTCTATGCTTGGGGCATTTGTAAGCATGGAATATCAGGTAAAACAAATGGGACATGCAGCTTTCAGCATCCCAAAAAATGTCGTGACCTAATGTACTAAAGGAGTGTGTCATTCTGCCTCCTGCAGAATCTTTCCTCCGGAAATGTGCCAATCTTCAGTCCTCCAAAAACAGTGCTACAACACCAACTGCCCTGCATACCATCTAAAAGGGACCAGGAGCTACAGACCTCATAAAACAAACAGTAGTTACAACAAACTCGCTCCAAGCGATTTTTTAGTGGCAGGAAGAGAAGAAAGAAACAAAATACTGTTAGTCAGTGGACTTCTAGAGGAGTCAAATGCGATGTTTACAGCCTTCACAGAGACCAACACAAAAGATAACTGGGTATGACCTTTATAGATGCGACAGAAAGAACAGGCAAAAAGGGGGAGATTGACCTGTATGTCAAGGAGTTGCTCATGTGCACGGAGATGCTGAACACCACAAATGATGTAGTTGAAGGTCTAACAATAAAGATCGAGAACCAAAACCTAGTCATCGTGGTTGTATATAAGCCACCAGATGCAATCCCACAATAGTTCAAGGAACAGCTATTGAAAATTGATTACTGTCTGGAAAGTCTTCCAGCCCTAAACCCTAACATCTTGCTGCTTGGTGATTTCAATCTAAGACATACACAATGGTAGAATGTAGCAAAAAATGTTATAACGGAAACAATCCCTGGAGGCAGCGCAGATGAAAGGTCACACACACTTGAGCTGCTGAATCTCTGCAACAAACACACCCTAAGTCAGCAGAGAGTGGAGCCAACAAGACTGGAAAACATACTTGACCTTATTTTCACAAATAATGAGGACCTGATAAGAAACATAATCATATAAAACATGACGAATTCCGATCACAATCGAATCGAAGTTCAGACATCCATACACAGGGGTCTTGATCAGCAAAATGCACGTAGCTGTGAAGGTGTCTTCACCAAATACAACTTCAACAACAAGAACATCAACTAGGACCAGGTAAACCATGTCTTAAATGAAACATGTTGGGAAGATATCTTAAATAACATAGATCCAAACCAGTGCCTTGAAAGGATCAACTTCCTACCAGCTAAAGTATGTTCAAGGCATATTACCCTAAGAAAAAAGAAGAGAAGAAGTAAACTGGAGAGAGAAAGACGTTCCCTCTAAAGAAGACGACGAAGAATCACTGAGCTTCTCAAGAACGCTAGGTTATCTGATGCACGGAAAGAAACGCTGACCAGGGAAATGGAAAGTATCGAGCTTAAGTTAAAGGATTCATACATGATCCAGGAGAGACAGGACGAGCTAAAAGCGATTAGGGAAATTGAAAAAAAATCAAAACATTTCTTTTCATATGCAAAAATAGCCAAAAACTACATCTCAGACAAGATGGAACTTACACAGATGACAACAAAGAAATAAGTGAGATACTGAAATCTCACTACCACTCTGTGTTTAGCGAGCCGCTAATCAGTTTAAACAATCCTTGTGATTTTCATTTATGAGCCTCAAAACACCGTCAATGTTTTCCAAATTTCTGACATTACTAGACTTTGAGAAAGCCATTGACAACATGCCCATACACTCAGCCCCAGACCCAGACTCGTGGAACTCTGTGTTCATTAAGAACTGCAAGAAACCACTTTTGTGTGCCTTAAGTATGCTGTGGAGAAGGAGCTTAGACATGGGTGAAATTCCAGTCACTAAAAACAAAGGATATAGCCCCACTCCATAAAGGGGGCAACAAAGCATTAGCTAAGAACTATAGACCGATACCTCTAACGTCCCACTTCTTAAAAAATCTTTGAAAGAGTGCAAACCACTTGGATTCCCAAAACCTGCACAATCCAGGGCTACATGGGTTCAGAGTGTGTCGTTAGTGCCTCTCGCAACTACGCCTGGTGGCAAAAGCTTTCGCTTCACACGGTGAAATTTCGAGTTCGATTCCCGGCGAGGGTTGAAACAATGGGCGCGTTTCTTTACACCGGTTGTCTATGTTCACCCATCAGTAAAATTGGTACCTGGGTGTTAGTGAACTGGTGTGGGTAGCATCCTGGGACAAAACTGACCTAATTTGCCCGAAATGTTCTGCATAACAAGCGGCTTTCTATATAGTAGTATGTCATTGATGTCAGGTAGGCCTGTATACCTTGTACATGTACTTGTTGTAAATAAAGATATTATTATTATTATTATTATTATTACGATTATTATTATTATTATTATTATTATTATTATTATTATTATTATTATTATTATTAAATTAATTTTATATTATTACTGGACCACTATGACATGGTCTTGGATGCACTGGAAGACAGAATGCAGATGTAATTTACACAGACTTTGCAAAAACCTTTGATAAGTGCGATCATGACGTAATAGCACACAAAATTTGTGCTAAAGAGATAACTGGAAAAGTGGGCACATGGATCTTCAACTTATAAACCAATCGAACACAGAGTTAAATCGGAAGCTGCGATAGTGAAAAGTTCTGTTCCACAAGGGACAGTACTAACCCCCATCCTGTTCCTCATCCTCATATCAGACATAGAGATGCAATCCATAGCACCGTGTCATCCTTTGCAGACGATACTAGGATCTGCATGAGACTGTTATCCATTGAGGACATGGTTAACCTTCAAGAAGATATAAACCAAGTTTACCAATGTGCAACGGAGAACAATATGATGTTAAATGTGGACAAATTCCAACTACTCCGTTATGGAAAACTGGAGGAAATAATAATTAGAACGTAGTATACTACAAACTCTAATCATAAAATACAGCAGAAAAGTAATGTGAAGGACCTGGGAGTGGTAATGTCTGAGGATCTCACTTTCAAAGATCCCAACAGTGCCACTATCACATCTGTGAAGAAAGTGATAGGATGGATAATGAGAACGTTGAAAACAAGAGATGCCAAAGCCAATGATAATCCTTTTTAAATCATTTGTTCACTCTCGGCTGGAATACTGCTGTACATTAACATCTCCATTTAAAGCAGGTGAAATTGCACATTTAAGTTCCATCAGACACCTCAAGTACTGGGAACGCTTGGAAGCACTTGACTTGTACTCGCTGGAACGCAGGCGAGAGAGATATGTCATAATGTACACATGGAAAATCCTAGAAGGAATGGTCCTTAATTTGCACACATAAATCACTCCCTATGAAAGCAAAAGACCGGACAGGCGATGCAAAGTATCCCCAATGAAAAATAGGGGCGCCATTGGTACACTAAGAGAAAACACAGTGTATGGGGCCCAAGACTATTCAACAGCCTCCCACCAGACATATGGGGAATTACCAATAGACCCCTGGCTGCCTTCAAGAGGGAGCTGAAAAGATACTTAAAGTTGGTGCCGGATCAACTGGGTTGTGGTTCGTATGTGGTACTGTGTGCAGCCTGATCAACAGCCTGGTTGATCAACCCTTGATCCACCTGGCCTGGTTGTGAACCGGGCCGCAGGGGCGTTGAAGTACTTTTGTCAGTTGTGTCCAGGGTAATAATACCAAGATAAAGTCTGACAGATCAAGGAGCCCAGTTCACTCCGGAACTTATCAACCAGGTTTATCAGCTAATTTGTATTAAACCCTTCTTTATAACCCCTTACCACCCCAGTTGTAATGGCCGAACTAAAAGATAACACTCTATTTTAAAGGCTATTCTAAAGAAACTTTGATCGCTGAAATCAAAGGAGTGGCCTTGTGCAATGTTTGCAGTGGGAGAAGTAACTAGTGTTCTGGATATTCTCCCTTCGAGCTGTTGTATGGACGAGAGGCTAGAGGTCCTTTACATATTTTGAATGAGCTTTGGATTGATTTCAAAGGTACTCTAGTAGTGTAAACCACTTATGCTAATATTTGCACTAATAACTCATTACAGTTGTGACCGGGTGTGGACGTGTGAATTGCTCATTTGTTCATGATTGTAACCATGTAAAGACGTGTAGATGATTCATTACCTTTGTAACTTGTGACCAGATCTACCTGGAGTTCATTACCTTTGTAACTTGCTCAGCTATCAAAACTTTGGGGACCAGTCCCTGGACCCATTATGTATCTCTGTAATATTTTGACTACCTTCCACAGCATGGGTATCGGATGGAAATATAAACACATAAGCAGTATAATGTGATCCCACACAGTAGGCATTATCAAGTCACAAACAGATCTGAGATCTGTTTGAGACTTGATAAAGCCCACTGTGTGGGCGAAACGTTGTTAATAGAGGATCACATTATACTGCTAATGTGTTTATATTTCCATTGTATCGGTATTTTACACCATTTATTCCCATGGGTATGGGGTGCATAATAAAGATATTAAACTAACTAAAACTCTTAGAAATCGATTGGAGACGACTGAGGTGGTGTCAGCTAACTTGAGGGTATATATGGATATTTACAAAACGTATTTACAGTTTCACATTGTATATATATCAGTGGGTCTTCGAAATTCTTCTCTGATTGGGGAATATATAAGGGAAAACTTCACGGTTATGTAAATTGTATTAGGGAGGAAAGTGTAATATGGAATGGTAGTTTGCCAGAGTTGGGGGAGTTCACCGTGGCGCTCTCTGAGCGTTAGGGGAGACTAGTCTCAGTACGGAATCACATTCGCTGCCCGACCTTGGTCGCGAGCAGGTGTGCTGGCAAGGGTCTCTGGTGGACAGTGGACACAACCTTTAGTTTCAAAATGGCGGCAATGTAGCGGAGGCAGATAATCACTGTGTGTATTGAGGTGCTGGTTGGAGCTATCTACCTGTCTAATGCAGACGTATTATTGCCTGCCATTCTTCGAGACGCTTATGGAATACCCACAGAGGATTTTTATGGCATATCGCTAAATGGAGCCACTAGGGTATTTGTGAAATTTGTGACCAGTGGAGCATACGAACGAGTGGTTGACGCTTACCAGGAAAAGCAAATGGTCATTTCTGAAGGCTTGGAGGTGAGGTTACGGGACGTTTCGGCAACGTATACTTGGATAAGAATACGTAATTTACCTTTTGAGGCTGATGCAGTTGATGTGAAGAGGGTCTTTCAGGCATATGGTGTGATACATGCTGCTAACGTCGGGAGGTAGGCCCAGGGGGCCTATGCTGGAATGCCGGAAGGATCGTTCAGTCTCAAGATGACATTGAGGAGACCAATACCATCGTATGTTCTCATGCCAGACTTCTGTATGCAAGTTTACATTACATACATTGGGCAGGTGCGAATGTGTAGGCTATGTGGGCAGCCAGGACATATGGCTATGGCGTGTGACTGATGGGGGCCACCAACCTAGCGACAACATGGTGCCATGATGCAGGAACAAGGGGAGACGGTATTGATGGATGAGGACGTACACCAACAGGAGCCAGCATCTAAGAGTGCGCAGAGTATTACTGGCAAGTGGAGTGACATCTTGGAGGAAGTAGCGGAGGTGGTAGTATCTCTACCACTGGTGATGCAGCCGGATGAGGACCGTGGCTCCCTGGATCATGAGGTGCAGGGGGTGGATGATGTATTGGTTAACTTATCTGGACCTCTCATGGATGATTTGCAGAGGATGCTTGATAGCCCGGCGCCGGTGGCGGCCGACTATGTGGAGGGTAACTTCCTGGAGTTGGTGGCAAGGCCGGGTGAAGTGCTGAATGGGCGTGTAAGTAAGGAGGCAGGTGATGGTATGGATGATCAGGTGCAGGTGTGTGTGGTTGAGGCAGAGGTACATAGGGGCGTGTCAGATTTAAGTGGTGAGGAATCAGGTGAGTTCATGGAGGTAGCAAGAGATCCAGTGGATCAGTGGAGGATGACGTGTTGATGCCAGGTCAGAGGACCGGCAAGAAAGTATGGGTGGATGTGGCTAAGGGCAGGAAGGGCGGGGTTAAGGGTAAAGTCATGGCCGGAGAGGGAGGGGGTTATGGTGGGGAGGACTACTGATGAAGCTAGGTGGGTCTAGATTGGTGAAGCATCGTGGGAAGCCTCCGATGAAACCTTCAAGTGTCTCTGTATGAATGTTGATGGCCTTCAGGCAGAGGTTAAAAGGTTATGGGTGGAAGCAACTTTAAGGAGAGAGGGGATTGAGGTATACATCTTACAGGAACACAATTTTAAGTGTGGTTGGGAATTGTTGCTAACGGGATATAATTTATACACGGGGAGTACTGTGAATCTCAAGGGTGGGGTGTTGGTGGGCATTAGGGAGACCAGCCCTTTTCGTATGAGGTCCTGGGAGGAGGTGGGGGATGGGAGGATTGTGAGGGTTGATGGGGTATGGGGTGACATACCTGTTAGTTTTATTGGGGTTTATATGCCTGCAGCCAACGCAAGGAGTGTGAAGGAAGCTTTTGTGCATGATTTTTAAGGTTATGCTTTAAGGGGATTGCCTGAGGTGGTAATAGTAGCTGGTGATTGGAACTGTATTATTCGGAAGTGTGACGTAGAGCCTCGAGGGTCGGGATGTGAACTTGCAGTTTTGAGGGATGTGTTGGGGGCGGTGGGAGTCAAGGATGTGGTTGTTGGGAGGGATGCTTTGGTGGAGCATACATTTTTTAGGAGAGGATATGCGGCACGACTAGATAGGGTTTATGTAGCGTCAAGTATAAGTGTAGGAGACGTGTGTCTTCTCGATGTTGGGTTCTCCGATCACCGTGGTGTAGTGGCGGTGTTGAGCTGGGATGGGGCTGTCAAGATTTATCCAGGTCATTGGAAATTGAATGTTCGTTTGTTACAGAGGGATGGGGATAGTGATGCTTTTGCAGACTGGTGGGAGAGGGTGTGGGGAAGGGGCAGAGGGATAGGGGATGCGGTGAGATGGTGGTCTTTACAGGCGAAGGCGGCGGTGAGGGATTATTATCGGAGGGCCGGGGTGGAGGAGGCGGGTTATAGGTATGGTTTGTAACATTACTTAGAAAGTCAGCTTATGGCTTGTTATGTAGGGGGAGGGGGAGGAGGGGGTATCAGGCAGAAATTAGTATGCTACGTGGGCGGTTAAGGGACATACAAAATGATAGATTCCATGCGGTCAGGGTTAGGTGCCAATTGGACGAGGTTTTTTGGGGTGATAGGCCCTCGGGCACTGTATTGAGAAGGTTTAGGAAAAGGAGGAAGGGTATGATTATCTCGTCGTTGAAGGTCGAAGAAGACCTGGGAGGGTATCAGAAAGGGCAGGTGTTACGTACAACTGATGGCATGTGCTGGTATGCAGGGTTTTGGTTTTATCAAAAGTTTAGGAGATTGGTTGGGAGAGAGGCAAGTCGAAGGATCATTTTGGAGGGAATACAGGAACGACTGGGGGAGGAGGATAAGAAGGGGTTAAGAGGACGTATAATGGAGGAGGAAGTATGGCAGGCGGTGCAGGGATTAAGGTTAGGAAAGGCGCTTGGGGTGGATGGCTTACCGGGAGATTTTTATGTGTTTCATTGTTAAAGAATGTTTTAGTGCGAATCTTTAATCAAATGAAGGATAGGGGAAATATGGAGGAAGAGCAAAGGACAGGGGTGGTAGTGATGGTCCCAAAGGGAAAGGAAGGTGATAGGATGAAGGGCTATAGAGCTATAACATTGTTATGCTCGGATTATAAGATCTTTGCAAAAATACTGGCTAATCGAATAAAGAGGGTGTTGGAGAAGGTTTTAGATGATGAGCAACATGGTGCCAGGGCGAAGCATAAGGGCTGGGCATAGGAGGATTAGGGAGTTTGTGGATAACAAGAGGGGTTCTAGGTTTAGACTGGGAGACTGCATACGATAGCGTAGATAAGGAATTTTTGTTTGGGGCTTTGATGGGGTTGGGGTTTGGGGAAGAAATTGTGGTGTGGATTAGGACTTTATATGACCAGGGATTGGCAAGGGTCCAGGTAAATGGGATTTTGGGGGTTCAGGTGAGTTATGAAAGGGGTTTGCAACAGGGTTGTCCTCTGTCGCAAATCCTGTTTGGGTGTATGCAGGACCCTTTCTATAGATTGGTTAGGGAAGGGGTTTGCGATGGGGAGGTGGGAAGGGTTTGTGAGTCAGGCATAGTAGGATATGTCGATGATACGACCGTCCTGGTGGGTAATAGTGAAGGCTTATTACATGTGAATAGGATTGTGGGTATTTTTGGAGAGGCGACAGGTATGAGGGTAAATAG
The DNA here is from genome assembly GCA_009830355.1 of Cherax destructor. Taxonomy (NCBI): domain Eukaryota; kingdom Metazoa; phylum Arthropoda; class Malacostraca; order Decapoda; family Parastacidae; genus Cherax; species Cherax destructor. The sequence continues at coordinate 26,683 of WNWK01020281.1, read as the reverse complement.
GGGTAAGTCAAGTTTGTTGGAGGTAGGTTCGTGGGTGGGGGGGACGTTGGACAGTAGGGGGGTGTTGGAAGTGCGTCGATAGGATTAAAATTTGCGGGGTAATATTCAGTCATGATAGGGAATTGGCAAGAGAATTGAATTCAGTGGCGGTGGTGGACAGAGCTATAGATAGGTTGGGAGGCATTAGGTCTACAGAGGTAACACTGTTGCAAAGGGCGGTGGTGGTAAATGTTTTAGTATATAGCAAACTATGGTTTGTTGCTGCCGTATATCCTCTCCGGGAGTGTGACGTTGAGAGGTTGCTTGGGAGGGTTTTTCGTTATATTTGGAGTCATGGGAGGCATTGGTTAGGTAGGGAGGTGGTGACTACTGGGGTGGGGTTGGGGGGTTGGGGTTGATACCCCTACGTAAAAGGTTACAAAGTATTTTTGTTAAGCAAGAATATGTGGTAGTGGGGGGTACAGAGGGAAGGAGGGTGAATGGGGTCATTCAGGAGGTACATAGGTGGTGGCGGGGTAGGAATCTGATGAGATGTGAGTCTATGTTGAGGTTCCTCCTTGTTGTTCAGGAGCCTGGGAGGGTTAATGTAGGCGTTTTGGATAGAATGGGGGAGAGAGGGGAGGTATGGTGCAGGGTGCAGGTACTTATCCAATGTATAATTGGAAGTTAACGTGGCGTTGGATGAAGAAGTTGTGAATACCACCAAGAGTGCGTGAAACAGGATATAGGTTTTTATTGGGTATTTTAGCGATGCGTGCACAGTTGTATAGGATGGGCATCATCAGGGATGGGTTGTGTGGATCGTGTGGGGTCCTGGAAACGGCGTATCATACTCTGTATTTCTGTGATACGTTGGTGGGGGTCAGTGAGTGGTTTAGTGGGGTATTAAGAAAGGTGGGGGTGGGGGTATGATGACCCTGAGGGCATTGTGTTTGGACGTGGGGGCTTTTCCAGAGGACATTGGTAGGGCGGTAGTTTACTTGGTGGTCGAGTACATACATATTTTGCGGGTAATGCGGGAGGCTCTCCGAGCACAGCGTATCCGAGCGTTGGCAGCAGGTATATATAGGTCTAAGTGTAGAAATCAGGTTATATATGCAGGGACATGGTGTAAAGCTTTCTCTCAGGGTTATAAAGAATTGACTATAGGTATTCTGTTGGGGGGTGAGGGGGATGGGGGGAAGGTATCTCAGTAAAGGTTATGTACATTCTCTCCGGTGTCACCTGATAGGGCGTCAACACGTGTCGTCCAGCAGACAGTGGTAGGAGGTCAGGTGGACATATATTGTAATGTGTGGTGATGATGCAAGTTTTGCAATCACATGTCTAAACAGGTCTTGGACTAATGCGACTTAGAACGATCATTATGTTGTACTTTTGTTGGTCGCACGTAATTACTGGCTTAATGGTGTTGGGTTGGAGTATTAGGGAAGACAGGTGTTTATGGTGAGGTTGGGTGTTTTTGTACTCAAGTGAGTGTTTTGTGTTATTTTGGCCTCAGTGTGAATTGGCGTGAATGTGCGTGTCTCAGTCCATAGGACGACAGGTTACAGGTGTGCCATAACATGTTTAATTTGTAGATTGTATACGGTGTAGGGTAAAGCTTCATGGCACTTACATTGTTAAGTTTGTTTTTCTAATTAGGTTGATGGTGAACGCTGTGAACCGTATGTCGTTTGTCTTCATTGTGATTAGTATCGTTTGCATTTATTAAGTCCTTGATGTGGTATTAACATGTTTGACACCATAGTATAATTATATATACAAAAATGAACAATGTTATTTTGTACTGTTGATGTAAATATGCCACAAGTATTGTATTGTTTTGAGTTATTATGTAGGTAGCTGTTTTCAATGTATCTGTACATATAGTCCAATGTGTTCATATTTCTGTAGGGTAAGTGTCCGCATCATGGCACTTACATATTTAGGTAGTTTTCTTTTCTGTTTAGTTTGAGGACATCCTTAATTTTATGTCTTTTACTTAGTCTTAAGATAATTATATTGTTTTGAATTTATGAGGTACTTGGTGTAGTACCGTCATGTTACTTTTGTATTTCACAGTTTCGATTAATAAAATATAAAAAAAAAGTACGGAAATCTCACCTTCTTTGGTTAGACAACATGTTTGGTTGTTAACTGGTGATGGCAATGTCCTTAAGTACGATTGACAATTAATATTCTGCTGTTGCTGTTGTCAATAGCCGTTATTACCTACTGTACGTATTTTATTTTTTCGTTCGTATTCCTCATTCATGTAACATTTGCCTGAGTGGAAAGTGCGGAGTTATCCCGGAAGATACTTGAGGAGTCTCAACTCCTCTACCATTCTCCGTCACCCAGCTGCTGCTGCTGCTGCTACAGTTTACAATACTCGTGAGTGTAGAGGGAAGTTACATTGTACTACTTGTTAGGTGAGTAAGATGCTTTTGGTGGAGCTGTTTATGGTTGGTGAAGATTGGTTGTAGTGGGTTCCTTGGGTTGGAGGAGACTTGGCTGTATAAGAATGTAGTAATAAACCCGAAGGGATTATAAAGCGCCTGTGATGGGGGTAATAAAGGCATTCAGGCTTAATACAGGAAACTGGAGCACAGATACAGTCCACCAGCATCAAGGAACCCCCCTTGAGGGAAGCAGTAAGATTAGGTTATGGGTTATACTGCTTCCTCTTGGAAATGCGCAGCGTGGTCACTGCAGATGTTGGATATGTTAAGTGAAGGTTGGTCGTAATAATTTGCAAGGGGGCTTGATAGTAGGGGTGTTCTTATGGTTGGTTTGGTTGGGGAGGCATCTGTATTGGATTAATTGGTGGTTGGTTGTATTAAAAATAGGGTATGGGTTAAATTGGGTTCATTTGAGGGTTAATCGCCGAATTAATAGTTTGTGTAATGTCTGCGGAAGCTTTCGGTTCTGGGTAGTGTTGGGTTGAAGACTGTGGGTTCGAATGGATTTAGATTACACTAAGCTGGCTTGGTTGTGTAAGGTGCAGCTGGTGCAGCTGGTGGGGCTGGTGGGGCTGGTGGAGGCTGGTCTGTAGGTTGTAAGAAGAGTGGTAGTAGGGATAGTAGCCACGTAGGTGGTGTTGTGTACAGACAAACTATCATTATCACTGCTTTTTGTTTTAGAGGATTTAATTAAAAAACAATACCGTTAACAAGAGCAATTAATAAATAACGCGTACACACGAGAATTAAACTTGGATTTGGACCGAAACAAGTCGTCATAAGTGTGTGTTGTATTAAAGGTACTGGGATGAGAGTTTTTACCTCTCTTTTATTTTCCGTCCTAAGATAACCCTCTTGAATAATTAGTCTATAGTCCCTTTAGCTGTATGACCCTTGTAGGTTTAGCGTTTCTTGTTTTATTATAATATAGTCCCTTGAAGAATGAAGCATTTGGGAATAATTACTGAGGAAACGTTTCGCCAGTCAGTGGCTTCTTCAGTCCAATACAGAGAAGAATGGTGGAAGATGAGCAGTTTGAGGAATTCAGTCCCTCAGCCTGGAGTCGACGTGTTCAATCCATCAATCTTAAAAACAGTACAACATGTGCTCGGAGAAGTGGCTTATATACTGCAGTCAGGCGAGTTGAAGCAGGAGGAGGCGGAGTCACCATTGGACGACAAATTCACTAGTGTAAGTAGGTCATGACCAACCATTTACATCATAAAGTCCCTTGGGATTTATGTATGGTCACCAAGAGGGCCATTGGTCATTTTGAAGGAGCACTGACCGTGCCAGATCAGACCAAGTTGAAGGTTAGGTTAGGTAAGGGTTGTCAGGAAACAGGACAAGTATTTCCTGACGCGGGTCTTAGATGATTACCCGCCATTGGAGCTTTTGGTCATCTGACCGAGGCCTTCCGCTAGCTTACCCCTCCATCCCTTTAAAAATTATGATCATAGTTATAACAATATTTTTATTATGACCAAGCTGCAGATACTGTTTGACTGTGAGGTAGTCTCACAACTATGTAGGCTGTAGAAATTATACAGACACTGGAGCCAGTGGCTGGGAGTACCCTGCAAGTACAGTGGGAAGTACACGGTGGTGGGAAGTGTCTCGAAAGTAAACTACAAAATTCATATACCTGGACAGCATAAAACCGAGAAAAGTGTCCATATCAACCAGAGAGCTGGTGTGGTCAATATTACAGTGATAGGTGAACTTGTGTAGGTCAGTAATGTAACTAACTACATGTCAGGTCTTAGTGAGGAAAGAATTCAAGCTCCAACCTTTCTGTGATTGTTTGAAGTTATGTTATTTCGATTATAATCATAATTAAGTGATAAGCCCACAAGGGTCATACAAGTGAGTCATGATGGGGGATTTGAAGAGACTTGAGCTAGAGTACGTCAAAGTCACTGGTGTAGAATTCGTCTGTAAAAGCATGCATTTATAGTCATAGTGGTGGCCCATGCTAACCTCCCTGTGATGTATAGAAATATACCTAGTTAGATGTATCTTATTAGAGCCAGCTGGCCCAGTGGTTTAGGCACAGGCCTGTGAATTTTAGACAACACCTGCTATAGGATCAAACCCCCACCCGTTCTGTCATTTAAAGAAGAGGTAAGTTTTCTCCAAGACATTTTGACTGCACCCAGCGAGAGTCAGTGGGCATTGCCTTGTTTAATGGGTCCTAAACCAAATGGCTCCTGAGGGTGTGCTCTGACTACCACAAGGTAAATTTACTAACTTAGGAATTAGGAATTATTATTCCGAAACGTTTCGCCTACACCGTAGGCTTCTTCAGTCGAGTACAGAGGAGGCAGTAGAAGCAGTAGTGATGTATTGACGATGTAATCAGTCCCTCATCTTTGAAGATGTAGTTTTGAGGTGGTCAGTCCCCCAGCCTGGAGAATTATTATTATAATAAAAACTAGGAGCTAAACCCTTAAAGTCAGCCTAGAGAAGACTTTTGCTGCTTCTTTGTACTCGACTGAAAAAGCCTACTGTGTGGGCGACACGTTACGCAATAAAGACACCTAACTGTTGCACCTGTGTCTTATCGTCGATGATGATACTGGGCCTCAGCTGTAGCTGTATCATGCACATCATACAGAGCAACATCCGTACCCAAGGTATCACCACATCATACAGAGCAACATCCGTACCCAAGGTATCACCACATCATACAGAGCAACATCCGTACCCAAGGTATCACCACATCATACAGAGCAACATCCGTACCCAAGGTATCACCACATCATACAGAGCAACATCCGTACCCAAGGTATCACCACATCATACAGAGCAACATCCGTACCCAAGGTATCACCACATCATACAGAGCAACATCCGTACCCAAGGTATCACCACATCATACAGAGCAACATCCGTACCCAAGGTATCACCACATCATACAGAGCAACATCCGTACCCAAGGTATCACCACATCATACAGAGCAACATCCGTACCCAAGGTATCACCACATCATACAGAGCAACATCCGTACCCAAGGTATCACCACATCATACAGAACAACATCCGTACCCAAGGTATCACCACATCATACAGAGCAACATCCGTACCCAAGGTATCACCACATCATACAGAGCAACATCCGTACCCAAGGTATCACCACATCATACAGAACAACATCCGTACCCAAGGTATCGCCACAACTGTGATGTAAATGGGTTACACTTGCCTGAATTACTGCCATGACTTACAATACACTAGAAGATTTTTCCACGTTATTCTTTTTCACCTGCCATTCTTTAAATGTGGAGCACCTGCACCTGTGTTGTAGAGGTCTGAGCTTTGCTCAGACCTCTACAGCACAGGTTTAAGTGCTTCTTTATGCTTTATTAGTCGTTGTTTATAAACCACGGAACTGGTGGGGTTCGATACCATGGCAAGTGAGTCGTAAAACTCCAGCCAGTGCGTTAACTACTCGGCCAGGTGGCCCAGTGGCTTACGCACTGGCCTGGAGTTTTACAACACACCATGGGTTCAAACCCCACCTGTTCCCTGGTTTGTTTACAATCGTGTTATTACGATTTCATGAGTCATCATTGTTATAATCAAAGCTAAGCGCTAAACCCATACGCGTCATACAGTGCTGCATTCGTGTGTCATTTCATCTCTTATTTATGCTTGAAGTTATTGCACCTGTCGAAAATGGTTTTTATGATTTGGTATGCTGTTGGAGTGTGAACAGAGTAACATTTATGAAGGGATTTAGGGAAACAGATTTGCCGGGTTTAAGTCGTGGAGATGGGAAGTACATTGCGCTCTGAAGGAAGGGTGGGGATGTGTTGCAGTTGTTGAACTGTAGTGTGGGCACACCTCTGGCAAGACGGTTGTGGCATGCAAAGAGGATGTTACATTTATTATTCGGCGTATGTCACACTTCCATATAGGCTGCCTCCCAACCAGTGAACCAGGTGCTAAGGGTTTAATGATTAATAGGGTACCCGTCGGTAAATCAGTACCTTGGTTCATTGTCCAAACACAGACAAGCCCGGCAACACTGAAGCAATGTGGTTCACTTGTGGTAAGCACTGGCAGACTTGCTTACCTGCTGGTTGAGTACGGTGCACTCTGGCTTTTGCTTTGCCATCTGTCACCGTGGTGTACACTTATTATTATTCTATCTGTACATATTGTACATAATGTACATTCCTGTATATACTGGGTGAAGACAAAATATACATTCTAGTCTACTGCTTAGTTTGTTTGCTCCAATTCTCATTACGACCAGGTCTCACAGGCCATTCATACCTGAGTTCGTAATAACGGTAATGGAGTAAGTGATGAAAGTGTTTCTTCTTTCTCGGGTCACTCTGCCTCGGTGGGAAACGGCCGATGCGTTAATAATAAAAAATCACCCAATTTCGTGTAAAGTGCAAATTTGGCTATCTTAGATGTCAGGCTATTCTCAAGATATATATTCTATATATCCTCGGAAAAGGATTGGACCTAAAGTCGATTCGTGAGGAATTCCGGTCTTCTTGACTAGTCACTCAATCATCGTTCAGTACCACTTGTTTGCTCTTTGTGAAGCAGTGAATAAACCAGACGTGTTTTATGAGTACAAACTTTGCTGAAAATATTTTATGCAAACAATGCAGTTTCTGCTGTCAGGTGGATTTGTTTAATTAAACCAACATGCAATAAGAGTGAAGTTACCTGGACTCTCTGATGATGAGTGAAGGAATATCTCGCCCCTGTTTCGAAGCATCTGTAAACATTAATATGAAATAACATTTACAGTGGTACCCTGGATATCGTACAGCTCCCAACTCGAACAATTATGTAAGTGTATTTTTGTAAGTGCTTTTGTAAGTGTATTTTTGAGGGTCTGAAACGGACTAATCTAATTTACATTCGTCCTTATGGGAAAAAATTCGTTCGGTAACGGCACTCGAACAGCATTCTGGAACGAATTATTGACGAAATCCGGGGTGCCACTGTATATCCATTTGGTATGGTCTACCAGTTGGCATATTTAGCTTAGATGAAATGCCATTTTTCATGATTATTTGACTATACGTGACAATCTGTCAGGTCCCTCTTTCCCAACTCCACTCCTCCCCATCCATCCTTCTCTCGCCCTCTCCTTCGCATCATAAGAACATAAGAAAGGAGGAACACTGCAGCAGGCCTGTTGGCCCATACTAGGCAGGTCCTTCACAATCCATCCCACTAACAGAATATTTGCTCTACCTAATTTTCAATGCTGCCCAAGAAATAAGCTTTGATAATTCTATTTACTCATGTGCGAGTCCCACTCAAACCAACCCCTCTCACTCATGAATTTATCCAACCTAAATTTGAAACTACTCAAGGTCCTTGCTTCAATAACCCTACTAGGCAGACTGTTCCACTCATCAACTACCCTATTTCCAAACCAATACTTTCATATATCCTTTCTAAATCTAAACTTATCTAACTTGAATCCATTATTGCGGGTTCTCTCTTGGAGAGATATTCTCAAGACCTTATTTATATCCCCTTTGTTAATGCCCATTTTCCACTTGTATACCTCGATCATGTCTCCCCTCATTCTTCGTCAGTTAGTCAGATGACCTTCGTTTTGCTTAAACAAGCCTGTCACTTCTGAAATTGTCCCAGAGTAACATGCAATTCAGAGCTTCGTCTTTTCACACAATTCCTAAGGTCTCTGATTCAGACCTATTGTTTTGTAATTATTTCTTTCAACAGGAGAAAGGGTTACTAGCCCCTTGCTCCCCTTGCTCTTACGGAGGAAGAATTCTGTTCCACTATCCCATGGAGATAAGAGGAAATAAACAAGAACAAGAACTAGGAAGAAAATAGAATAAAACCCAGAGGGGTGTGTATATATATGCTTGTACACGCATGTGTAGTGTGACCTAAGTGTAAGTAGAATTAGCAAGACGTACCTGAAATCTTGCATGTTTATTAGACAGAAAAAAGACACCAACAATCCTACCATCATGTAAAACAATCAATTATCCTCCCATTATTAGTCTCTGGTTTACTCTCATTTCAATTTTTAATTCCTTCATAGAAATTGTATTATCTGTGCGTTCTTTGCTGTCTCTGAAACATCCTACTCTTGTACACTCAGCGACTCAAAAACACATCCATATTTTTCCTCATAATGGAATATACAGCCAGGACTGTGATGGGGCCAGACAACCTGTAGTTCTGAGACACGTGTATAACTCTTGCATATTTGTCTTACTTGTAAGTTTGTTGGTACTCTGTACTGTTTCCATGAGATGTGGAGTTCTCTTTGGGGATGTGGTTATCGACATCTCAGGGTGTGGTTGTCGACATCTCAGGGTGTGGTTGTCGACATCTCAGGGTGTGGTTATCGACATCTCAGGGTGTGGCTCAGATGAGGCATCAAACCTATTACACCAAGTAATGTGATTTACTGTTATGTACTCTGGATTTGCTCATGTTTTTTACTAGCGTAAATCTGCTGGAAATTTCCTTCGCACAAAATTAATGCCCAATCATTCTGGACACTGTCATTTTCCTAAGAATTAGCCGCTATGTTGATAATGGTATAAAATAGAGACAAGTTTATGATTATGTCACATGTGCAACGTTTCGCCTACACAGTAGGCTTTTTCGGTCTAATACAGAGACAGCAGGCTGAGATGATGTAATCAGTCCATCAGCCTTTGGAGATATAAGGTGGTCAGTCCCTCAGCCTGGAGAAGAGTTCAGCTCTATGGTCCTGAAAGATAAGCTGAAACAGTATTTAAGACTCCATTCTCATGCTTCAGCTTTATATCGTTCAAGACCATGGAGTTGAACTCTTCTGCAGGCTGAGGGACTGACCACCTCATATCACCAAGGATGATGGACTGATTACGTTATCTTCACCTGCTGCATCTCTATTCGACTGAAGTCTATTGTGTTGGCGAAACGTCTCGGCAATAAAGAAACGCAATTGCTACGCATGTGTCTTAATCACCAGAATTAGCCTCCTTCCTCACATATTACTATAATTGTTAATAATAAATAATCTTTATTTCTACCAGTACATGTACAAGGTATACAGACCATAGCTGACACCAGTGACATACTACTATATAGAAAGCCCCTTCTTATGCTGAGCATTTCCCACAAATTAGGTCAGTTTTGTCCCAGGATGCAACCCACACCAGTCCACTAACACCCAGGTTCTTACTGCTAGGTGAACAGGGACAGTAGGTGTCTTAAGGAAACGCCCAATATTTCCACACCGTACCGGGGATCGAACCACAAGCCCAGTGTGGGAGCTGAGCGCGCTAGCAGTCGAGCTAGGGGATATGGACTGAGCCTTAACCTGGCTTATATCTTCCTCCAATTAAGCAATCAAGTCATATACAGCGGGAAGCCTTCATTTCTTATTCAGGTTTAATTAGGTTCTAACCTACTAGGTTTAATTAGGTTCTAACCTACTAGGTTTAATTAGGTTCTAACCTACTAGGTTTAATTAGGTTCTAACCTACTAGGTTTAATTAGGTTCTAACCTACTAGGTTTAATTAGGTTCTAACCTACTAGGTTTAATTAGGTTCTAACCTACTAGGTTTAATTAGGTTCTAACCTACAAACAAGTCAAAAAGACACTTTTTTGTTTATCGATGTCCTGTAAGAACCTCCATGAACTATATAAACATCAATGAACCATTAAGGTAACCACAGAGGAGAGATGTAGAGAGATGTAGAGAGATGTAGAGAGAGGAGAGAAGAGAGAGAAGAGAAGAGAGAGAAGAGAGAGAAGAGAAGAGAAGAGAAGAGAAGAGAGAGAAGAGAGAGAAGAGAGAGAGAGAGAGAGAGAGAGAGAGAGAGAGAGAGAGAGAGAGAGAGAGAGAGAGAGAGAGAGAGAGAGAGGAGAGACATAGATAGGGAGAGAGACATAGAGGGAGAGAGACATATAGAGGGGAGAGAGAGAGACATAGAGAGGAGAGAGAGGGGAGAGAGAGAGACATAGATAGGGGGAGAGAGACAGAAACAAAGAGAGCAATAAAAGAGACAGAGTCAAAGAGAGAGACAGAGAAGATACACAAGAGAAAGAGACAAAGAGAGAGAGAGAGAGAGAGAGAAGAGAGAGAGAGAGAGAGAGAGAGAGAGAGAGAGAGAGAGAGAGAGAGAGAGAGAGAGAGAGAGAGAGAAGATACAATCAAAATTAAGAGCTAAACCCACAAGGGTCATACAGCAGTGGGGAGAGATATAGTCACACCACGTCCAGAGTGTTGTGATCAATCTCTGGGTCACTTACAGCTGATAAAGTTATCTGAGAGTTTGAGCAGAGAATGTGGGACCCATGACGCACCTCTCCCACCCACAAAGCTACTATCTCACTCACACCATCCTGCCCACACGTTATCCGCCCACAGTATCACATAACTCCTGCCTTTTTCCCTCAGTCTTCAAAACAGTTTTTTTACACAAGGGGTTTACAAGGTTAGGTTAGGGTTTCTAACTTTATTTACAAGCTAAGAGCTGTTACAATACCCCTGACTGGTTTCTCTTCTTGACTTCTCTCTGCCACAAATGCGTATTCTCGTGTCCCGTAACTCGATTGCCAGCGTCCTCAGTTCACACACTGAAGTCCGTGGTTAGATCCCCTGTACGGGTGGAAACATTAGTACGTGTTTCCTTAAGACACCTACTGTCACTGTTCACCTGGGTGTTAGTGGACTGGTGTGGGTCGCATCCTGGGACAAAACTGACCTAATTTGCGGGAAATGCTCAGCATAACAAGGGGCTTTCTATATAGTAGTATGTCATTGATGTCAGCTATGGCCTGTGTACCTTGTACATGTACTGGTAGTAAATTTATATTATTATTAATATGATAACTCGCTAATTAATATTATTATTATAATTCTCTAAAGCATTTGCTTCCTTTCCCCTTCCTCACCCCTTCCCCATGCCATTTTTTCCCCTCGTGCCCCTTCCTACATTCCCTTCTCTCTCAACCACATGATCAGAGTTTGATTAATGTGGATGTTTACAATGATAATCAAGTCCGGTGAACTAATTACTGTACCTGCTTGCATTTTCAATTTCACCTACTTAATCGAGTTTGTGGCCTGATTTTATTTTGCTTAATTATTTTTTGCTAAATGTTTTATTGTTTACATTCCAATGATCTATAGGAATTTTGAATACTACATAAACGGAAGTGGCTACTTGTAGCACACTTGTAGATATTGTTAGTTGCTACTTGTTAGGGAAGTACCAGTGGGAATATTTTTGCGTGTTTCATTACCTAGCAGCAAGTAGGTACCTGGGTACTAGCCGACTGGTGTGGGTGGCATCCTGGGGGTGGCAGTATATCTTAGAGAAGGCTGGGCTTTGAAAATAAACTGAGGTAAGATACCAGCTTGATGGCTTTAAGAGGGACTTGAGCTAGAGTTCTTCACGGCCACGCTAGCGGGAGATTCCTATGCTAACCTTCCTATAGTGCATAAATATACCTAGTTGGATGAATCTTATTGTAGCCAGCTGGCCCAGTGGCTAACGCGTCGATCTGGAGTTTTACAACTCGCTCACCGCGGGTTCAATCCCCGCCCGATCCGTGGTTTACCAGTTTCCAGCCTGTAAAACTGATTTCTGTAAAAAAACAAATGAGAGAAGTTGTTTTTTTTTTCCTGTCGAAAAGTAATATAGAAAAAATAACCAAGAAATAAAAAAAGTCAGTAATATTTAAACAAGATCTTTATTTTAATAATCATAACTTGAATAAAAACACAGTTAAATACCCCCAATTAAACTAAATAATACAAGTATAAAATAAAATGATTTCCTAAACCAGAAGAGCAATGACGATATATGGACTGACGCTACTGAAAAGTACATAGCATTATGTCTGACTGTAATCTTCTGAAATGGAGTTGCTGTATCTTGATACTCAGTGAGTGTCACACAGAGTCCAGTGTCACACAGAGTCCAGTGTCACACAGAGTCCAGTGTCACACAGAGTCCAGTGTCACACAGTCCAGTGCAGGTGACAGAGTGTGACATGACAGCAACCTTCTCTAAATATACTGGGGGTAGACCAAAGGTTCACAGTTTTTTTCTGGGCTGTACAGACGTCTTTGGAATACAGATTTTATGCCTTTACAAAAAATGACTGTCAGGAACACTTCGACATGTACACTGTGGCTGTCGCTACAGTAAATACCCACACAAACCCGTCTCTCTCCTCATGGGAGACAATTTCACGAGCCGAGGACTGGCAAAACAAAACGATGTAATCGTAGATGAAGGCCAATAAATACGGCAGTACTTAAAGTATATAAATACGGCAGTACTTAAAGTACATAAATACGGCAGTACTTAAAGTATATAAATACGGCAGTACTTAAAGTACATAAATACGGCAGTACTTAAAGTATATAAATACGGCAGTACTTATAGAATATAAATACGACAGTACGTAAAGTATATAAATACGGCAGTACTTAAAGAATATAAATACGGCAGTGCTTAAAGTATAAAAATACGGCATTACTTAAAGTATATAAATACGGCAGTACTTAAAGTATATAAATACGGCACTACTTAAAGTATATAAATACGGCAGTACTTAAAGTATATAAATACGGCAGTACTTAAAGAATGTAAATATAATAACCTTAGGACATTCAGATACTAAATAAACAAGAACATCTATGATGTAAATGGTTAGGGAAAAGAACAAGTGGAAGAATTAGACACTTGTGCAACATTTGGGAATCTATATCGTGGAAACGTGTCGCCAATAAGTGGCTTCCTCGGTGTCCAATTCTTCAAATAAGAACAGCACAGTTCTTTTGCAGAAGGCATGTAGGGTTAACCGAAGGAAGGAGTTATAAGACACTTTGGATAATGTAAAATTGAATAGAAAAATAAACCCCTTGCCATAGAGAAAAGGAAAACAACGAAAGAGATATAAAAGTAGATAACCCCTTGTTGTTTTTATCAGGCAGTATCTTCCTTCCGAAGGAATATAGAGGCTGTTTTTATCAGGCAGTATCTTCCTACCGAAGGAAGATAGAGGCTGCTTATATATGCCCGTCTCTATATATTTTGTTTTATAAAGTTGCTACCTGGTATTTTTAGGGCAAAAATAACATATAATTTGTGTATTTTGCAGCAGGTAGACAGACGTTCAGTGACCACAGAGGTCAGGAGGAGGGAACCTTCGTCTCTTTATTCCTAACCCAACACTTAACTTATTACGTAGTTAGATGTATATATTTACTTAGCTAAATCGTAATGACATGATTGCAAACAAACCATACCACGGGCGGGGATAGAACCCGCGATCAGAGACTCATAAAACTCAGACCGACGCGCTAGCTAGTTATGATGATGATTTTGAGGGGACTTGAGCTAGAGCTGGTCACGGACACGCTGGGGAGAGATTCGTCTGTAAAAACTTGCATTTGTGGTCACAGTGGTGGCTATGCTAACCTTCCTATGGTGTATAAATATACCTAGTTGGATGAATCTTATTGTAGCCAGCTGGCCGCGGGTTTTATCCCAGCCCGTGGTATGGTTTATTTTTTCATTAGCTAGGTTTTTTTATATTACACCCACATTTATCCATTCAGAGTTTTGATTACCCTTGTTATTTAAATTATAGACAGTGAGGTAAACCCAAAAGTAATTGGAAATATTAGGTACGTGGTTACCTCCTGCCCTTCACCTACCTTCCAGAGAAGTACCTATCATAGGCTGTATGTTAGGGTTTTAGTTGAGTTTTTTCTGATGGAGCCAAAATTGGCTAATGGTAATATTAAAAAATAGGTTTATTAAGTGAGTTGTCTTACCTGGAGTTTACCTGGAGAGGGTTTCGGGGGTCAACGCCCCCGCGGCCCGGTCTGAGACCAGGCCTCATGTTGGATCAGGACCTGATCAACCATGCTGTTACTGTTGGCCGCACGCAACCCGACGTACGAACCACAGCCCGGCTGGTCAGGTACTGACTTTAGGTGCCTGTCCAGCAACTTTTTGAAGAATGCTAGGGGTCTATTGGCAATCCCCCTTATGTATCCTCTGAAGCAGTTGAACAGTCTTGGGCCCCTGACACTTATTGTGTTGTCTCTTATCGTGCTAGTGGCACCCCTGCTTTTCATTGGGGGGGATGTTGCATCGTCTGCAGAGTCTTTTGCTCTCAAAGGGAGTGATTTTCGTGTGCAAGTTTGGTACTAATCCCTCTAGGATTTTCCAAGTGTATATGATCATGTATCTTTCCCGCCTACGTTCTAGGGAGTACAGGTCGATGAACTTCAAATGTTCCTTGTAATTGAAGTGTTTTATCGCAGTTATGTGCCGTGAAGGTTCTCTGTACATTTTCTAGGTCAGCAATTTCACCTGCCTTGAAAGGTTCATTTTATACTTCTGGGTTCATTTTATACTTCTGGGTTTAAATTTATACGATTATTATAAGGATGTTCTATAGCTCGGTTGGTGGCGCACTCAGCTCACACACTGAGTTCCCGTGGTTCGATCTCCCGTACGGGTGGAAACACTGGGCGTATTTCCTTAAGACACCTGTTGTCACCAGGTAACCTACTCGCTATGAGTGAGTAGGTACCTGAGGTACTATGAGTGAGTAGGTACCTGAGGTACTATGAGTGAGTAGGTACCTGAGGTACTATGAGTGAGTAGGTACCTGAGGTACTATGAGTGAGTAGGTACCTGAGGTACTATGAGTGAGTAGGTACCTGAGGTACTATGAGTGAGTAGGTACCTGAGGTACTATGAGTGAGTAGGTACCTGAGGTACTATGAGTAAGTAGGTACCTGAGGTACTATGAGTGAGTAGGTACCTGGGTGTTAGCCGACTAGAGTGTGAGCAAACAATATTCAATAGTATATTGTGTGGAAACACCGTCAGGTAGTGGAGAGAAGAAGGTGGTGGTTGGTGGTGTCTGTCGAACGGCTTGCAGGATCTTGGTAGTTGGTGGTGTCTGTCGAACGGCTTGCAGGATCTTGGTAGTGGCCGTCTGGAGCTTCGCTATAGCAGCATAAGTTAACATGACTCACGAAATCGTAATGACACAATTGCAAACAAATCATACCACGGGTGGGGTTAGAACCCGCGATTAGAGAGTTTGTCTGAAGTTTTAGGACTCTCTGATCGCGGGTTCTAACCCCACCCGAGGTATGGTTTGTTAGCATAAGTTAGGGTGTTAATTAATGGTCGTCTTCTTGAGGTCTTCTTTAATTTTTTGGATAGGATTTCCTTTCGGACAGGGCTGTACTGTAGTAGGTTCGGCGGTCTTGTCCCGACCCGGGTCTTTTTCCAGATGGTGACTGTTAGTGTATGATGGTCGTTCTTGCAGTCGATGCAGTAGTGGAGGTACAGGTTCGATAATCATGGTCGTCATTCCCACAAGTGGAGCAGATCTAAAATCAAGGAATCTTTCTGTGGTCCTATTGTAACGATATCAACCCCACACAGCACGTTTCATACGCAATTCACGAGTACAAGTAAGAGGCCACCAAGTAACGCATTTTTGAGAGTGCCTACCTGAGGCTTGAGGTATTGTATTCAAGCTGCGGTTAAAATTGAGGACAAAAATAGTTGTAATAGTTCAGCAGTTGAGGACAAAGAAGAAGGTTAAATGGCCCAATTCGCCCGTTCAAACTGACAACGTGGGCTAGGAAGAGGTCGAGAATACGTATAGAAAGTAAGTTAGGAAAATGATCGCTGTTGTGGAAATCAGGGAGGACATGCCAGATAAAGTCGAGTGCAGTTGAGGAGCAAATTGAAATATCTATGCAAGAGAGAGAGATTGAATGCGAGGGTAGAAATGAGTGGGAGGGGAAGAGAAGTGAGAAGAACCTCTGACTGAACCACGAGAGTCACAGTAAGAATCTCCCCAAGGGATTAAAATCTCATAATAGGAGAAGAGGAGGTACGTAAGACATCAGAGATGCCACATCTGGAATAGATAATGCCCGAGAAGGAGAAAGATATATAAAGCAAACTGTATACCACTTATCCAAGTAGATGCGAGCTACAGTGTAATGCAGTGAAATACGGACAAGCACTTTCATTAAAATTCCCATAGAGAAAAGGATCAGATGACTATAAGATATTGCCCGAGATGAGACGGAAAATAGCAGAGCACAATTTAAGTTCTTGTAAACAGACACAAACAGGAAAAAACTGGTAGAGCAACACCTGAAGCTCACCCTGATTACCCCTGAGGCCTTGAATATTCCACTGTAAATAAGTCATGATCGGCTAATAGAGCATCACAGTAACATTTTGCAGGTTTCTACGGACCAGGAGGGTCAGTAAGGTGAACATGCGGAGGCACTGGGAAGCCAGTAAGGAGTGATGAAGTATCGGGATGGCGTGAAGAAAGGCACGGATGGTGAGAATGTAAAGTGTCAGGGGTGGACCAGTGTCCATCACAGGTGTTGTCTCCTCGATAAACGCGGAGATGATAGTCTCAGATGATAGAAAAGGCAGAGAGAGAGAGAGAGAGAGAGAGAGAGAGAGAGAGAGAGAGAGAGAGAGAGAGAGAGAGAGAGAGAGAGAGAGAGAGAGAGAGAGAGAGAGAGATTGGCAGCGGAGGGAGATGTAGTTTGGGTAAAAAGTGGAGAGACAACAGAAGACACCAAAGAAGGGGTAGAGGTGTCTCGACAAACATAAATTTCTGGAGGGACAAGCGAGGGAGCAACTGAACCTGCGGGAGGATACAAGTCCACAACAGTATCAGATGCATCTCGAGGTAAAGATCTAGACTTAGAGATAGGGAGAGAATAACGTTTTGGAATGTCATGTAGTTTGAGGGGCTTAAGGAGATTTGGATGTAAATGAAGATATAGACTTTGGAGAATCTGTGCCATACCTTGCCCTTCATGCTGGTAAGCCAGCAATCCAGGATAGCAAACTCACATACACTGAGCCACCTTAGAGGACAAAAGAGGGGGCAGCCGGAAACTTATGGTGGGTTCCCGAAACTGATAGGCAGCTTCCAGAGCTATACCCATCACCCGAAGGACATCCCCCTGGAATTCTAGAAGGAGATCGGGACATTCCCAGATGATCCAGATACCACGGCAAAGAATACCACCAAAGGAATCAAAGGAATGGGATGGATAACGACACTCTTTCTCCAACCAAGGAGCTAGAATTCCTGAGGGGAGAACCCCAAGGCTAAAAGCAGGAAAGGAAGGGGAAAGAGTGGTTGAGGAATGGAGGAGGGATGGGGCAGGAAAGGGAGGGGATAATTAGGGTCGGACGGAGGAAGAAGACTGAAAGGTCCAGTTCCTCAAAGATGCCTCTTTTCTGCGACAAGAAGCCCCTTTTAAGGAGGAATATAACATTAAGACAATGCAATAGTCTAATGCTCTGTTTATTTATAAGATATATTTTTATCCACCCAATTGATTTTCAAAAGGCTGAGAAATTTTATCAAGGGAAATCATGGTTTAATGAAATATAATGGAATCGAGCTCTATAAAAAAATAGAACTGCCTGCAATATGAATATAAGTCCAGGATCATATAAATTAGATTAGATTCTTGTCCAGACTGAGGGAGTGACCACCTCAAAACTACGTATTCCAGGGTGATATACTGATTACATATTTACTGCTTCTGCTGTATCCTCTGTATTTGACTGAAGAAGCCTATTGTTTACGCGAAACATTTGGAAGATGTTTGTAGTATTAAGAGAAATTAGCTGAAAATTGACACCAAGAGCAGGTGTCGATCACATCTCGAAAATTTTGAAAAATATAAATTACAGCATACAGAATAAGTCACATGGGGATGTAAATCTTTAGCTAAGATTTCTATTCCCATGTGTATTGGTCTGAGGAATTGGACCTCTTGGTCTTCTTCCTCAGACCGAACCTAATTATCCCCCAATCCCCCCCTCTTTCCCATCTTCCCCATCCTCCCTTTTTCCTTTCCTCCTCCTCCTCATCCCTCCCTTATTCCCTTCCCATTTTTACCCTGGGAGCTTCTCTCCACAGGCATTCTAGTTCCTAGGTAGGGGGAAGGGTATCGTGGTCCATCCCATTCCGTTGAGGTTCTTGGCGGTGGTGTAGTTTGCCGTGGACTCTGGATCGCCTGGGGATGTCCCGATTCCTCTCCGGTCTCCCAGGGGGTGGCTTTGGGTATCTTTCGGGCGACGGGTGTATATCTGGAGGCCACCTTTCGGATTCCGGGGGTGGTCTCCGAAGGAGGTATGCTTTGTGGCGGGTATCCGGCCGCCCTCTCTTTTGTCCGCCAAGGTGGCTCGGTGGATGTGAGGTTGTTATCCCGGATTGCTGGTTTACTGGCGTGAAGGGTAGGGTATGGCATGGGTTCCATGCAGCATCTGCACTACTTGCGGTGTTGAGGTCCTCTTGGGCGCGGAGGGGGATTTACACCCCTTTCATTCCTCCTAGGAGCTATTCCTCCACGTTCCCCCCTTTTTTTATTCTTTATTTATTATTTTTTTCTTTTCTTCTTTCTTTTTTTCTTAAAAACAAAAAGAAAGAAGCAACCTAACCATGAACGACTCAATCCGTGAACCTACTACCCCCGGGCCCCTTCCTGATACCGCACCCAGTTCTGACCCTACCTCGTTAATGGACAACTCTTCGGACACCTCCAATACCCCTGTACCTCTTGCTGGTGCCAGTTCATCACCTGCTTCAGGTACCGGGGTTCCGACCGGCCCTTTTGACATGTCTGACCTTCGCTCTTCTCTGACCTTGATTCCGGCTTCTCCCTCTATGGTGCGGCAATTTTCGAATTGCTCGCTCATCACACGTCAGACCATCTCCGGTCCCACATCCAAACGACCAAGACCCTTACATGACGATTCGACACTTCCTTCTCATTCATCTCAGAAACGACCAGCAGTCGCGCACTCCCCTTAAACTCTTTGTTTCACACTACTCAATGGACAAAGTTTTTTACTCTAAGACCAACTACTCCAACTACCTATCTTTCCGATCATAGTATTGGTAAAGCTCTCCTATGCCATGTAGGTAAAGATATCTCATTTCACGCTCTCAAGAGCGGCACTCGCATCATCACGGTCCAGAATGCTGGCCAAGCTCGCGATCTTTCTCTCCTTACGACCATAGATACTATTCTTATCACTATTGACAAACATCATTCTCTCAATTCTTGTAGTGGTACTGTCATTTTGCCCCACACCATTGTCCAACGGAATTTCCAGACATGTAGTGATGACATTTTGGAGCAGCTTGAGCTCCAAGAACTCCCTATCCTTAAGGTTGACACTTTTGTCCTCCCTGCCAATAAGCGAAGACGTTATCCTTGCAATATAGCTCGTTTAATATTTGACTGCCATGAACTTCCGCCCTCAGTCTACATTGCAGGTCACCATTTACAAGTTCGAAAGGTGACCCCTACACTGCAACAGTGTAGAAACTGCTGGCGTTTTGGTCATCCAGCGAAATATTGCAGGTCCATGGCCGAATGCCCAGTCTGTTGTGCAAGTCCTTCTTGTAATCTACCTCACTCTTGCCTTAACTGTCGTGAGGCACATCCATCTTACTCTCGCTGTTGTCAGGTTTACCTAAACGAGCGGGAAATCCGTTGTCTCAAAGAGACGGAAGGCTTCTCATATGCTATGGCCGTCTCTCATCTATGCCTTCAAGGGAGACTTCCCCGTATTTCCTATTCTCGCATTGCTAAACGTCCCCCCACTTCTGGGGTTCCAACTCCCGCGGCTTCATCTGTGGTCGCCCCAGCCTCAGTCACCCCTGTCTCGAATTCTTTTGCTTTTCTTGGCTCCGAGGTTCCTGCCTCGGCATCCCATTCTGTCCTCACCCCTTCTTCTACTCACTCGCACAGTTTTGTGTCTTCACACCCTCGTCCAACACCTAAACCTCAGTGTCCCCCTTCTTCTCATAAGTCCGGCAAAAAATCCCCATTGCTGGGTTCTTCACCTCCAGCTAGTTTTGTAACGTGTGTGGAGGTTCATCCTCCTCCTCGTTCAATATCTTCATCCCCTGTCCCCTCCCAAGTTTCTTCCTTGACTGTTCTCCCCAGGTCGCTTCCACTCATGTCCTCTCCCAAGCCCCTTTGACAGTCTCCTCTTCCATCTCCTCGCCCTTTACTTTCGTACCATCTATAGTCTCCCAGATTGTTGCTCACCACCCTCTTCCTTTCATCCCTAATGTGGTCCCACATCCTGCATCTTGGTCTTCCGAAACGCTGGAAGCTAATGCAGGATTTATTGCAGAGACTGAACCGTTGATGGACACCGCTCCTCCTCCAGTTCCTCTTCCTCTCTCTTCTCCGTCTACACCCCTCCTTCCTTCACAGAGTCCCACTCCTTTGATTACAGGTCTTTCGCTGCCTCCACACATGGACTTTTCTAACCCTAGTCCATAGATACCTCTAACTTCGACTTGTATCCCACACTGGCAATTTGACCGGGCGAAATGGGACCTTTACACACATTGTACTGCCTTTCATGAGGCTCCTTCCTCGTCATCCATTGATGAGGTTTTACATCTCTTCTCGTCCTCCGTCTTACTCGCAGCTTCACATTCTATGCCCCAAACAGTGGGCTTTATCGAGTCACAGACAGATCTACCTGGAAAATGAGCAACATGGAGATATATATAGGGTACAGTCAGGTGGAGAAATATATAGGGTACAGTCAGGTGGAGAATGCTGGATCAGGTGGAGAAAGCTGCATGTGACAGTCTTAAAAGTAGTGTGATAGTTAATAACATTGTGTGACTTAAAGGACCTGCAGTGTACCATTCTTGAGTTCTAGGTGGGATAGCGTTGAAGAAGTTTCTTGGCAATAGGTTCAGCTATGTTGTAGAAGCCGTTGTTCTGGTTGAAGTTGTTGGATATACAGATGAGTGATGATTCTAGGATTCTTCGGTATTGCGTGTTGTCTTCTCTGGCGATGAGTCTTGCGTTTCTGTAGTTGATTAAATGGTTGTGTAAATTTCGGTGTTGAACACAGGCATTTCTTGAGTCGTCAGATCTGCCTGCGTACTGGTGTTCTGAAATGCGTGTTTGTAGGTCTCTGGATGTTTCGCCAACGTATAATTTGCTGCAGCCATTACAAGGGATTGTGTATACCCCTGCCGTGGATTGAAGCTTTTCCTGTCTGTTACTGGTAATGTCCTTGATGGTGGATGTGGAGGTGGATACTCGGAATGAGGTCTTAGAAAAAATGTTGGAAACTTGTTTGGAAATGGAGTTGGTGGGAAGGACTATGTATCTCTTCTCAGCAGTGTCTTCTCTGGGTGTGTTGAAGATGTTTAATGCCCGTCGTCTGCAGTCTCTAATGAAGTGACGAGGATAGTGAAGTTTGGAAAAAACTTGTTCAATGAGGGAGCATTCTTCTTCAAGGAACTCATGTTGCTCATTTTCCAGGTAGATCTGTCTGTGACTCGATAAAGCCCACTGCGTGGGCGAAACGTTGTCAATAAAGGATCACATTATACTGCTTATGTGTTTATTTTTCCATTGTGTCGGTATTTTATACCATTTATTTCCATGCCCCAAACCTCGGGCAAGCATTCTCAGAAGTGCGTGCCTTGGTGGTCTCCTGCTTGTGCTCGGGCAGTACGTTTGAAACGTGCTTCATGGGGCAGGTATCGGTATAACAGAACCACAGAGAGACTCCTTGATTTTAAGCAGAAGAGAACAATGGCTCGCCTTGTCATCTGCGACGCTAAACGCACTTGCTGCCGGGATTACGTTTCCACCGTCACTTCGGCTTCCTCGATGAGTGCAGTCTGGAAGAAAGTGCGGAAATTGAGTGGTAAATTCTCCCCCGACCCGGCTCCTGTTCTTCGGGTTGCCGATGTCGATATAGCACACCCTCTTGCCGTTGCCACTGAAATTGGTAATCATCTGGTCCGCATTTAAACTAGAAAAAGTTAGTGGTATGGGTTATGGGGGGAAAACAGTGAAGTCCCAGTGTAGTAATGTTATAAATTCTAGGGGAACTAGTAATAGGCAGAATAAGGTGGATATTGGAAAGCCAGTGGCACTAGGTGACAAGGACAGTAATAGGTATAAGGGAAAAACAGAAATGAGCAGGAAGGGTAAAGAGAAAGGAGGGTCTTTAAGTGTATATTTCACCAATAGTCGTAGTGCTAGGAATAAGATGGACGAGTTGAGAGTAGTTGCAAGTACAGGTAATATTGATGTTTTTGCAATAACTGAAACATGGTTTAATATGAAAAATCGGGACTTGCCTGCCGAATGTCACATTCAGGGTTTTAAATTGTTCCAAGTAGACAGAAGTATCGGGAAGGGGGGTGGGGTGGCACTCTATGTCCGTGATCATTTAAATTGTTGTATAAAAATGGGTATAAAGTCTGAATTAACACATACAGAGTCTGTCTGGATAGAATTTTCAGAGGGCATGAAAAATTGATTTTAGGTGTGATATACCGTCCCCAAACTTAGATAGGGACCAAGGGAGACTACTATGGGAGGAAATTGTTAAGGCCACAATGCACGATAACGTAGTTATTCTGGGTGACTTCAACTTTAGTCAAATTGATTGGAATTTTTGACTGGGAATTTTGAATCTAACGATTTCTTAGAAGTAGTTCAAGATTGTTTTTGAAGCAGTTTGTGACAGAACCTACAAGGGAAATAATCTGCTTGACTTAGTTCTGGCAAACAAGGAAACCCTTGTTAATAATTTAGAAATTACAGAGGAACTCGGCGCAAGCGACCACAAATCAATTACCTTTGGCATTGAATGGAAGTTTCATAGTAGGAATAACTCAGTAACGGTCCCAGATTTTCGCTTAGCAGATTACAATGGACTTAGAGAACACTTATCATCTGTGGACTGGGGTAATGAAGAGAGCTATCAATATGACAGTTTTCTGAACACTATACATGCTGCCCAAAGAACATTTATCCCATATAAAGAAATTAGATCGAATAGAAATGACCCAAAATGGATGAATAATAGGCTCAAATATCTTTTAGGGCAGAAGAAAGGAATTTATAGGCGTATCAAAAGAGGTGAGGGTCATCTTACGAATCAGTATATTGACATTAAGAGGGACGTTAAAAGGGGATAAGAAAAGCTAAGCGGGACTACGAAATTAAAGTTGCTAGGGATTCGAAAACTAACCCAAAAGTTTTTTCCAGGTGTATAGAACAAAAGTTAGAGATAAGATAGGTCCCCTTAAAAATAATTATGGGTATCTTACTGACAAAGAGAATGAAATGTGCTCTATTTTTAATAATTATTTTCTCTCGGTTTTCACTCAGGAAGACACTAATAATATCCCAAGAATTAGGTATTTTAGTGGGCCTGAAGAAGATAAATTATGTAGTATCACAGTCACTAGCGAAATGGTTATCAAACAGATAGACCGTTTGAAGCAAAATAAATCGCCAGGCCCTGATGAGCTTTTTCAAGGGTTCTTAAGGAATGCAAATTGAACTCTGTGAACCCTTAACTAACATTTTTAACCTATCTCTTCAAACAGGTGTAGTGTCTGATACGTGGAAGATGGCTAATGTAATTCCTATTTTTAAAGCAGGGGACAAGTCGTTACCATCAAATTACCGCCCAATAAGTCTAACTTCAATTGTAGGCAAATTATTAGAGTCGATTATAGCTGATAACATAAGAAGCCATCTCGATAGGCATAATTTGATTAATGATACTCAACATGGATTCACCAGGGGCCGTTCCTGCCTAACTAATTTATTAACTTTTTCAGTAAGGCTTTTGAGGCAGTTGATCATGATAAAGAATTCGATATTGTTTATTTGGATTTTAGTAAGGCTTTTGATAGAGTACCACATCAGAGACTGTTAAAGAAAGTGGCTGCTCACGGCATTGGAGGAAAAGTGTTTTCATGGATCGAGTCATGGCTCACCAATAGGAAGCAGAGGGTGTGCATTAATGGGGTTAAATCTGAGTGGGGATCTGTAACAAGTGGCGTTCCACAGGGATCGGTTTTAGGCCCGTTGTTGTTTATAATATATATAAATGACCTTGACGAGGGAATTACTAGTGATATGAGCAAATTCGCTGATGACACGAAGATAGGTAGGATAATCGATTCAGACGTAGATGTCACGGAACTTCAGGAGGATTTAGACAAACTCAATTCCTGGTCAGAAAAGTGGCAGATGCAGTTCAATGTAGATAAATGCAAGGTTCTGAAGCTCGGGAGTGTCCATAACCCAAGCACTTATAAGTTAAATAACGTAGAACTTAGCCATACAGATTGCGAGAAGGACTTGGGGGTGATGGTAAGCAGCAACCTTAAACCAAGACAGCAATGCCTAAGCGTACGTAATAAGGCAAATAGATTACTGGGATTTATATCAAGAAGTGTTAGCAACAGAAGTCCAGAGGTTATATTACAGCTTTATACATCATTAGTAAGGCCTCACCTAGATTACGCAGCTCAGTTCTGGTCTCCATATTACAGAATGGACATAAATTCGTTAGAAAACATTCAGCGTAGAATGACTAAATTAATACATAGCATTAGAAATCTTCCTTACGAAGAAAGATTGAAGACCCTAAAATTACATTCACTTGTAAGACGTAGAATGAGGGAGACATGATCGAGGTATACAAGTGGAAAATGGGTATTAACAAGGGGATATAAATAAGGTCTTGAGGATATCTCTCCAGAGAGAACCCGCAATAATGGATTCAAGTTAGATAAGTTTAGATTTAGAAAGGATATAGGAAAGTATTGGTTTGGAAATAGGGTAGTTGATGAGTGGAACAGTCTGCCTAGTAGGGTTATTGAAGCTAGGACCTTGGGTAGTTTCAAATTTAGGTTGGATAAATTCATGAGTGAGAGGGGTTGGATTTGAGTGGGACTCGCGCATGAGTGGGTAGAATTGTCAAAGCTTATTTCTTGGGTAGCATTGAAAATTGGGTTGAGCAAATATTCTGTTAGTGGGACGGATTGTGAAGGACTTGCCTAGTATGGGCCAACAGGCCTGCTGCAGTGTTCCTCCTTTCTTATGTTCTTATGTTCTTAAGGCCCTTTTTAGTGTTATTTTCAAGCCAGTTAATTTTGTGTTTACCTTGTAATATTGCATACCTTGCAAACTTTTTATTCCGAGTAGGGTTGTGTGTGCCATCATTCTCATTGTTTACCTTTGCATACCTTATTTATATACTACTTTGTTTTAGACTAACAGTGTTTTGTGTTTATCCATTTCCATTCTTTTCAGGACTTTTACGTATAACATCCGATTTTTTTGGTTCATTGTTTTCGTTGCGTACATTAAGTGAAGTGTACGTACATTAAGTGAAGTGTACGTACACAAATAACCCGCACATAGAAGAATGAAACATCAGAGGACGTTTCGGTCAGACTTGTATCATTAACTAGTTACACAGAAACGTAAAGAGAAGGAAGCCAGTGTATATATAAGATTACTTATGAACTTAGTTTTCATTTCCGAATGCTGCCAATAACTAGGCAGGAGGTAACTCTAATGAAAAAATTATTCATCTTGCTTCTGACAACAGTGGCAGATCTCCTCCAGGTGTTGGTGTCTTGTTATTTATTTTGCCTGGTGGCGAAAGCTCTCGCTTCACACGGTGAGGGTTCGGGTTCGATTCCCGGTGAAGAAGTGGAAACATTGGACGTGTTTCCTTACACCGGTTGTCTATGTTCACCCATCAGTAAAATGGGTACCTGGGTGTTAGTGGACTGGTGTGGGTCGCATCCTGGGACAAAACTGACCTAATTTGCGGGAAATACTCAGCATAACAAGGGGCTTTCTATATAGTAGTATGTCACTGATGTCAGCTATGGTCTGTATACCTTGTACATGTACTGGTATTACTTCACTGCAGCTCGTACAGCCGTATGTCGTGTCGAGAGAGCTCCTAAACAGTTGCCTGGTGAATCCTCTGTAAGTTTTGCATATCTCGTCAAACTGTTGACTGCACTTGTACCTGACGCTGGTAAACTTTATGCTCTAGATGGTAAAATTGCTGCCTTCAACGGCATTCAAAACATACTTTCAATTCAGCTTTACCTGTGTTCTCGGCTTTTCCACTTATTGCTAACGTTTAAGTGACCTTTGAAGCACTCAGTAGTTCTGACCCAAATTTGTACCCTGCCACATCAGGACTCCCACATCCTATCCCACCTGTAGCAGCTAACACCTAGCATATATGATGACCAGTGATTTACACACATGATTTACACACTTGTAGTGTCCATCATATATATCCATAATCGCTCAAATGATCAGTCATTAGCTTAATGGTATCTTATTGCTG
>WNWK01020280.1:0-36156 GCA_009830355.1 Cherax destructor | reverse complement strand
CAAGCGGTGTTCCACAGGGGTCAGTTTTGAGCCCCCTGTTGTTTACAATTTACATAAACGACTTAGATGAGGGAATATATAGCAACATAAGTAAATTTGCTGATGACACCAAAATAGGCCGTCCAATTCATTCAAATGAGGACATTAGAGCACTCCAGGATGATTTGAATAGACTGATGCAGTGGTCGGAGAAGTGGCAGATGCAGTTTAATGTAAACAAATGCAAAGTTCTAAATGTTGGGCAGGACAATAACCATGCCACATATAAACTGACTAATGTAGATCTAATTACTTGTGATTACGAGAAGAATTTAGGAGTTCTGGTTAGTAGTAATCTGAAGCCAAGACAACAGTGCATAATTGTCCGCAATAAAGCTAACAGACTCCTTGGCTTCAAATCAATAAGTATAAATAATAGAAGTCCTCAGGTTGTTGTTCAACTCTGTATATCTTTGGTTAGGCCTCATTTAGATTATGCTGCACAGTTCTGGTCACCGTATTACAGAATGGATATAAATGCACTGGAAAACGTACAGAGGAGGATGACAAAGTTGATCCCATGTATAAGAAATCTTCCCTATGAGGATAGACTGAGGGCCCTGAATCTGCACTCTCTAGAAAGGCGTAGAATTAGGGGGGATATGATTGAGGTGTATAAATGGAAAACAGGAATAAATAAAGGGGATGTAAATAGCGTGCTGAAAATATCCAGCTAAGACAGGACTCGCAGCAATGGTCTCAAGTTGGAAAAGTTCAGATTCAGGAAGGATATAGGAAAGCACTGGTTTGGTAATAGAGTTGTGGATGAGTGGAACAAACTCCCGAGTACCGTCATAGATGGTAAGACGTTGTGTAGTTTTAAAAATAGGTTAGATAAATACATGAGTGGGTGTGGGTGGGTGTGAGTTTGGACCTGACTAGCTTGTACTACCAGGTCAGTTGTCGTGCTAATTCCTTAGGTGGTAGTGACCTGACTACCTGGAGACGGTAGCTCCAGGTGGTCGGCTAGATAATTATATGAGTTGGTGCGGTTGGGTGTGAGTTGGTCCTCACTAGCTTGTGCTACTAGGTCAGATGCAGTGCTCCTTCCTTAAGTGAATGTAACCTGACCTGGCTGGGTCGGGGCATTGGCTTAAGCCTGTTGGAGACTTGGACCTCCCTCGCATGGGCCAGTAGACCTGCTGCAGTGTTCCTTCTTTCTTATGTTCTTATGTAATGTCCTTATGTACCCACGTATGTACTGCCAATGTACCCAATCCCTTGGTTTCCTTGTCACTGTCTATGTGTGCTTAAAATTACTATCAGTTGAATTATTACTGTATGTATGAATTATTATTGTATGTATGAATTATTATTGTATGTATTAATTATTATTGTATGTATGAATTATTATTGTATGTATGTGTGTGTATATGGTTTAAGGGGGAGGGAGAGAGGATGTCAGATCAGCTTTCCGAGGTGTGAAACCCTTGTGCGTTTGTTTGTATACCCGCGCATCTATGTTTGTGTCCCAGAAAATACTCCTCACTTCTATTTACTAATACTTATATTTATATTTACTTATATTTACTTATATTTACTAATACTAGTGAATCTAAAAATTATTTTACTCTACTCAGCTCTACAGTGCCTGAACCCGTGTGTGTGTGTGTGTGTGTTTGATGTCCCTCACTAGGTTCCCACACATTCATCAATCCTATCTCCACCTTATCAATGTTGTTTTTACTCTAGTTCAGGTAATAGCTGGCAGGAGTGAGTGACCCTAGCTACCAGTGTCAGAGACCAGTACTTCTGACACAACATGCAACCACACTAGGCGAGTTTACTTGCTGCTGGCAGTGGAGTGGTGACAAGTTGCTGCTTCTGCCTCCTTGTTGTCGTACTGCATTGACCTCTAAGACTTTCTTCGAAATCCTTCACCCATGATAAAGTATATCCATTTATACTCATACACCACACATGTGTGTGTGTGTGTGTGTGTGTGTGTGTGTGTGTGTGTGTGTGTTAGTGTGTGTGTGTGTTAGTGTGTGTGTGTTTTAAACTTATCGTACAGCAAGTCCTTGTGTGTATATCTGTGTATGAGTAAACATGAATGTATTTCTGTGTTTATCTCTTCACTCCAGCAGCTTCAGCAAGGATAATATTTTCTTACGTTTTTTGTTGTAATGGAGCTGGAAAAAAGTATGTGTTTTCGTCTGTAGCGGAAATTAATACATAAACCTTAATAAATAGAGAGTGTTTGTGACCAGTAAATTAACTTCCATGTCAGCCTGAAGCATTTTCCAGTAAATAATAAATATTGTGAGATATCTGGTTGGAATTTTTCATCATCTTTTTCCCTCTGTTGATAAGAGCTGTTGACTTGCAAACTATTCTTCAGTATATACCAACAAAATCGACAAGAAGAATATATATATATACTGGCATAAATTTGCATTTAAAAATCACTAAACAACATTCGTGAAAAAAACTTGGATTTTTGCTCCAGTTTACTGAGAAAAAATTTGTAAGTTGTTATTTTCCATCTGCCATTTTGGTTTATTTTTCTTGTTTGAAACGTTGGTGAAAAACATTAAGAGATTAGTAAAATTAAGCCAAGAAAATAGTGGACCTTGAAGTAATTGTACCAGAATTCCTTTCCACTGATTCTTACTTCATATACCCGAAAAAAAGGCAATGCTTAATGGAAAGCTAATTTCAGTATGAAATTTTTTTATAATGAGGCAAATTTCGCGTATTTTTATTATTAAATTGAGTAGAACAAAAATTTGCAACCTGTTCTGTTTGAGGCGCCAGTATTGGAGTGGCGGCCATATTGGAATAGCGGCCATACTGAAATGGCGGTCATAATGACGTAACAGTGGTAAACACTACCATTACTGGTTTTCCAGATATTTGAAGTAGGAATCCATAAAGAAACATTCTATTACAATCGCTACTAGGTTCACCCTCAATTTTCTAGACAATAATGTTACAAGGATTTTTATAACTTCACAAAAAGGAAGATATTTTATGGCCGTTATTCGTTAATTAAAGAAAAAGTTTACAAGTGTAGGTTGTGTAGTGTCTTCTCGCCGACAGTGTAATAACAAAATTCATTTCCATAATGATACCAAATATTTCCCTACTAATGACGGTTAGCCTCAATGATCTCTTGCATCAAGATTTGAACTCAATTTCCTGAGGGTTCTTCCCTGTTTATGCTAGCTAGTTAGAGCTCATCAATTTGTGTTCACTAGTCTGAGCTCATCTAACTGTTCTCACACACATTTACTCATCTACCTTTACTCACCTACCTGCACTCACCTGCATGCGCTCACCTACCTGTACTAACCTACCTGTACTCACCTGCATGCGCTCAATTACCTGTACCAACCTACCTGCACCCACCTTCTTCAAGCTGAGACCCTGATTAACACATATGACGACTGAAAATTTCAGTCGAAGATTGAAATGTACAGGTTTTTGCCCCTTATCTCTTTTATTTTTTTCTACTTGGAGTTAATATATTAACATATGAATAAACAAAAGGATGGACGAGAGGCTCTAACCATGGTCCAAAAATGACGAGTCCATCGTTCTACTGCCTCTGCTACAGGACTTCCATAGGGAAGATTCGGAACTAGTACTTATTGTGCAATATTCCATCAGAAACGGCGTCTGTAACCCACTAAACTCCTCCATTCAGACCCTTGTGGAAGACCACTCATGACGTGCCCCCATTCTGAGTTCTCCCCATTGATGCAGACTCTCTGCTGCCTATCTGTCAACCATGCCTCTACCCAAGAAAAAAATTATCCTCCTATTCTGTGTGCCTTAATTTTCCTCAATAGCCTCTGATGTGGAACTCTATCAAAAGCCTTACTGAAGTCCATATACACAATATCGTATCCATTACCATGATCTACCTCCTCAAATACCTTGCTGAAAAAAGTTAGTAAATTCGTAAGGCAGGAACGCCCTTTTCAAGATGGCTACGAATTGCCTCGGCAATTATTAATTCCATAAATTTTCCCACTATGGAGGTAAGGCTTATTGGTCTATAGTTCGAAGCTAAGAACCTGTCACATGCATTGTAAATAGGTATTACATTTGTCATTTTCCAAATGTCTGGCACTATGCCAGTTTGTAGTGATATGTTGAAAAGACTAGCTAAAGGTGCGCTAAGGTCTTCTTTTCATTCCTTTAAAACTCTTGCAAACAGTTCGTCAGGGCCTGGGGATTTTTTAATTTCTCTATTTATATGGGGACCATGTCACTAGTTACCCTAATCGTGCATAGTTTAGCATCATCCTGTTCTACATAATTTATAATTTCTTGAATTTCGCTAGTATCTTCCTGGGTAAAAACTTAGAGGAAATAAAAGTTAAAAATTTCACACATTTCGTTATCACTGTTAGTGATCTGACCTGAGTTACTTTTGAATGGGCCAATCTTATCCCTAATCTTACTTCTATATACCTGAAATAAACCTTTTGTGTTAGTCTTCGAATCCCTTGCCACTTTAACCTCATAATCTCTTTTAACTTTTCTTATTCCCCTTTTCATTTCTCTCTTTAAGTGAATATATTAATTTCTTAACTGCCTATCCACTCTTTTGATACGCCTATATATACCTCTCCTTTGACCAATGAAATGTTTTAATCTATTGTTTATCCATTTGGGATCATTTTCGTTAGATCTATTTTCCCTACTTGGAACAAAAATTGTCTGGGCAGCTAACACTATGCTATGAAAAACATCATATTGGCAACTAACACCACCTACCTGACCCATAGTCAGGTCGTTCCAATTTAGCCCACCCAGGTAATTTCTCAGCCCCATGAAATTGGCCAAGCAGTAGTCTGGGACAGAGACTTGATTGCAGTTATTTGGGTAATTTCATGAAATATTGAAATTAAGTGATTTGTGATAGCTTTACCCAGGCTTATCATTAATCTCAAGATTATGAATTAGTGATTCCTTGTTGGCTAGATCAAAGTCAAGCAAATTGTTTCATCTAGTGGGTTCTGTTACAAACTGCTTTAAAAAGCAATCTTGAATCGTATAAAGAAAGTCACTTGACTTGAAATTTCCTGTCATATTGTTCCAATCAATTTGTCTAAAATTAAAATCACCCATTAACACGACATTATGAATTTCGTCCCATAATAGTTACTGAACTCCCTATCAAGATTTGGGAGCCTATAAATCACACCCAAAATTAATTTGTCACGATCCTCGAGAAACTGTAGCCAAACAGATTCCTTGTCCGATGCTTCTAATTTTATATCTTGTCTAATACAACAATTTAAATTATGTCTGACTACATCGCCACTCCACCACCCTTCCTGTTGATTCTATCAGTGAGGAATAGTTTATAGCTTTGTATGTTGCATTCAAAAGGTATTTATCTATCTTTCAGGTTGAACCAGGTCTCCATTATAGCAATAATATCTATATTACCTGCACTTGCATGTAATCTTAGATCATCTATCTTATTTCTTAGACTCCTAGTATTAGTATAGTAAATCTTAAGGGAGTTAGTCACTCTCTGCCCTCTACTGTCACTTTTTGTTTGTTGATTAATTGCTTAGCCATTACAAGCAACTTTATTTTTAATATTGTCTATTAAACATATCCCTTAGGTATCCTGGTAATATCTGTTGTTTTCAACCCTAGTACTGCAGCCTGATTGTTTCCCACACACACCCATTCCTCTATAATCTATCAGCATAAAGTCCTAGACAAGTCAGCAATGGCCCCCTCAATCGAGTTGGCTAATGCAACCACTCTGACCCCTAAGAGATGTACTCCATCCCTTGCATACATATCTTGTTTGCCTTAAAATTTGTCCCAGTTATGAATGAACGGGATTGCAAATCCCTTGCAATACCTGTCTAGCCAACAATTTTTACCAATTTCCCTAGACATCCATTCATTGCCCACTCCCCTTCTAGGTAAGATGCTCCATGTGTTTGGGACCCCTCCCTTGAATCTAATTACATTTATGGCTGACTTGCATTTATACAGCAGCTCTTGTCTCCTGCCCTTCCCGATATTATTTCCACCAGCACTGAGACAGATGATGGGCTTGTTCCCATTGCCTGACATAATATTATCCAACCTGTTGACTGTCATCAACACCAGCTCCTGAGAAGCACACTCTCTTTCTAACATTCCTATCTCTGTTACAGAAAGCACGGTCCATATATCTTACCTGTGAGTCACCCACAACCAGAATGTTTTTACCTTGATTAGCAGGGGAGTTAGTGGTAACTTTAACTTCGCTAACCACTAAAGTACATTCATCCTGGAGAATAGAGAATATATTTCCTACCTTCAGATCTTCTCTATTAAGCTTCTTTATCTTAATACTTCTACGTTTAGTAGAGACCACATTTCCCTTGAAGCGGTTGCCACCCTTCAACTCACTGTTGATAACTTTTTACCCCACACCTACTCCACTCTTCGCACACTCACTCCCAAATCCCTCTAGGCGAATTTTCAGCCTCCTATTTTCCTCTTGGAGAAGTACAACCTCCTCCTGCAACACCTGAGGTTCCAAAACACTACAGCAAGCCCTGAAACGCTCCACACTAATCCCCCGAGCAGCTAGGACAGGAAGACCTTTCGTGACCACTGACATCACCACCATGAGTAGCTAATATTAGCTAAGAGAAAGAAATAAAAGCAGTATGATGGAGAATTCTCACTACCTCAGTCATGTGTTTCTCAATCGTATGGGAACAATGTCTAGGCGCTTCATGCGTAATGCAGGGTCACACCCGTCCACAGATTTTCACTCAAAACTGCAGTTTAGCCTTCAGTAGCGGACAAAATAGCCGGTATAGGAAATTTCTTTATAACACCGTATGTTCTCCAAGGCTTCTAATAGGTTTGAAATTATCCAAATCGTCTGCCACTCAGCACTGCTGCTGCTTCTGACAATCGTCATTAGAATGAATTACAAAAGACTGTGGCTGCTACACCACTCGCTAGCATATGGCTGCGACTGGACAGTCCCACTCAGACATACATTAACCCTCATCAATTCTTCAATTTGTTTCTTGAATGTCCATTTTCCTCACCTCATCGGCAATTCATTGGCTTCTGGCTACTTGTATCATATTACAAATGGTATATAATCGCGACAAGATGATGAATAAGGTATCATCTGTAAAATGCAGGAAAATATAACACTGGAGACAGTGAAAGTAATTTTAACGTAATCAGTCCATTACTCTTAATAATTTGTGATCAGCTGAGGGACTGATCATTTCCTAACAAGGCAATATCTTTTTTTTAACTATTTCTTGCATTCCTAGTACCAAACATATCTCCCATTTGTTGCTTAATTTTAAGTAAATTTGAAGGTCCAAGAAATCGGTAGTGAAAACTAATATATATGCTAGTATACTGCTTTCTGACATTCACTCTATTTTCTCCAGTCTCCCCCACTTAACTATCCATTACCCAGCTTTCTACCACCTATAATCTACCAACCACCCACCGCCATCCGCCCTCCACTACCCACCATCTACCACCCACCTTCCTCCACCCCAACCTTCTTCCACCCTCCTTCCACTACCCACCTTCCAACACCTGCCTTCCAAGCATCCACCTTCCATACACCCACCTTCTACCACCAACCTTCCACCACCCGCCTTCCACCACCCACCTTCCACCACCCACCTTCCACCACCCACCGTCCACCACCCGCCTTCCACCACCCGCCTTCCACCACCAGCCTTCCACCACCCGCCTCCCACCACCCACCTTTCACCACCCACCTTCCACCACCCACCTTCCACCACCCACCTTCTACCACCCGCCTTCCACCACCCACCTTCTACCACCCATCTTCTACCACTCACCTTCCACCACCCACCTTCTACCACCCACCTTTCACCACCCGCCTTCCACCACCCACCTTTAGATAAACATTACATCTCCCAAATTCTTCCATCAACGGCGGTTTTTGCAGTTTTTTTAAGTAAGAAACATTAGGCGCCTCGCTCCTCACTGGCAGTATTTTTCTGTAGTGCGCAACAGTTTGTGTGTGTGAGTTATAGGAGAGAGAAAGTTGGTCAGCCAGTTTCTCAGAATTCACTCTCAGTTTTTCCTCATTCTCTTATTTCTCTCTCCTCTTCATTTTATTTTCATTATTTATAAAATAATTGGAGCATTAAGAGGCATTTTAGTTTATGACCCAGTTATATACTACGTTATATCATTACGTATTGATTTGAATCTATATTTCTAATTTGAGGTAATATATTTATCATATATTTTTAGGACCAATTAAATTAAATGAATGTTTATTGATTATAACCGTGTCAGACTAAGAGGTTCAGTTACGATGCATTTCCAGAATTAGTGATAACTTGCTGGGTATATACATAGATGTCACACTAACTGTGACATCTGACATACTCCAGAAGCAGTCATAATGTTCATTACAAGGATCATACTAGATGATATACCACCATCATTG
Source organism: Cherax destructor (assembly GCA_009830355.1). Lineage (NCBI taxonomy): Eukaryota > Metazoa > Arthropoda > Malacostraca > Decapoda > Parastacidae > Cherax > Cherax destructor. The sequence goes on along the minus strand of WNWK01020280.1, from coordinate 27,680 downwards.
GCAGGAAATCACAACACTAGCAATAACAACAGATATACCAGAGTAAACCAAGATGTTCACTACACAAATTATAACAGCAAATATATCAAACAGGTGAGCAGTATGTCGACCATACTGCCCACAATAATATGCCACAGATGTGAAGAGACTGACCACTCTACCTTTCATAATATATAAATGTAGTAAATCAACCTGCGTTTCAGCTTGGTCTAAATAGCATCAGTATCCTCTAAATAGTGAGCGAATTCCTTCTTTTATTGTTTATTGTTTTATGTTTACGTTAAGGTGTATACGACTACATATAGGGTAATTTAAATTTACCTAATATAATCGAAAAAAATATCATTAATTAAACAACACAATGTAGGAGATAATTTATTATCATATTTGATGTGCTGCTACTTTTCAATAAATCTTCTGAGTGAAACTTTATCATAGACTTTACTGAAGTTCATATTCACACTATCACATTCTTTACTTGGCCTTCAGCCTCAAATATCTTGTTGAAAAATGTTAGCAAACATGTAAGGGAAGAACAACCCTTTGTAAAACAGTGTTGAGAATCCTTGTTCAAATTATTTCTTTGCATGTGGCTTCAAATTGCATCAGCAATTATTGAATTCATAAACTTTTCCACAACTTAGGTTAGGCTATTAGTCCATAATTTGAAGATTAGGACTTATTTTCCACTTTGTAAATGGGTATCACATTTTCCATTTACCCGGCACAATATCTCTTTGTAGTCATATGATAAGGAATTCCTCCTCCTTACATTCCACACTATCCAACTTACATTCCTTTAGAACTCCTGAAAATACCCTTTCAGAATGGTCCTCATGTCACTAGTGACATGAGGACCATGTCACTAGAGACTTTATTGCATAAATTATTTTCGTCCTGACCAACATAATTATTGACTTCAGGGATTTCGTTTATATCGTCTTGTACAAAAAATATAAAGGAAATACGTTGAAAATGGTACACATTTTTCTATACCTAACAGTAAGCAGACCTTAGTTACATTTAAGTGGGCTTATCTTGTCCCTGATCTTAATCTTGTATACCTGAAAGAAACCCTTGCTTCTGTTCTTTGATTTCCTCACAATCATAATTTCATATTCTCTTTGCTTTTATTTTTCCTTTTTTTTTCTTCTCTCTTAAACTAAATATATTACTTGTAAAGGTGACCCCTAAATCTTTTGATTCGCCTCACCTTGCCTATCTTTTCATGCAAGAGATTGTGAAATTTATTATTCATCTATTTAATTTTATTCATGTTTGGTCTAAATTCTTTATTAGGAATATATGCAGCTTGGCTAGTTGTACAGTGCCTTGAAAAGTGCCATATTGGCAACCATGACCACTTTCTACACAGGCACCCCTGACGATAGTCCCTTGTCAGGTTACCTCAGTCTACACTTCGCCAGTAATCCCTTAGCTCTTTATAGTTAGCTTCGCGAAAATTAGGGACCTAAAATTTATCATTATTAAGCTAATTTCAAGAGTTATTAAAACTATATTAATTTGTGATCACTTTCTGCAATCTCTTCATTAATCTCAAAATTATCTATCAGAGAATCATTGTTTGCCAGAACCAACTCCAGCAGAACCAACTCCATCAGGTTATTTCCTCAAGTTGGTTCTGAAGCAAACTGTTTTAAAAAAGCAGTCCAGGATCATTTCAAGAAAGTTGCTAGACTTTAGATTAACTGTCAAATCGCTCCAGTTGATTTGGATAAAGTTAAAATCTCCCATTAAAACTTCATTTTCGTTTCTAGATGCCTGAGCAATTTAATTCCAAAAGTTTACCTGGTCACTCTCGAGGTTTGGAACTCTGTAATTGACACCTAATATTAGCTTTTCATGTCCTTTGAGAAATGTCACAACTTAATGGATTCCATGTCTGTTTACTTCCATCTTAACATTGTTTTTGATGTAAAAGTTTAAAATTTCCCTAACTTGAACAGTGTCTCCGCCACCTTTTTTGTTCACTATATCAATGTGAAATAATTTATTTCTCTGTATGTAGAATTCAGTAAGCGTGTAGCTATTTTTAAAATTGGTTTCACTTAATGCAATAACAACCATGCTTCTTTCACATGCATTTACTCTTATTTCATCTATTTTATTCCTTGTACTCCCTCTCTTTTTAAAGCAGATAATAAGAAAGCTTTTGCCTCGCTATTTTATTAGCTATTCTGTTTTCTGAACGTTTGTCTACCATATCTTGGGAGCTTTGGTCTCTCCACCCCTAATACTTCAACCCCTTTGCTTCCTACACTCACACACGCTTACTTCTATATTCTAACAGTTTTAAGGCTTAAACAGTTTAGCAATGACTCCTTCAACTGAACCGGCCAGTGCTGTCACCCCTGCAACAGAGATGCACACCATCCATTGCATACATATCATGTATATAACAAACGTTATCCCAATTGCCAGTGCATAGAATACCAAGTTTATTGCAATACATATATTGCCAATAATTTACCACAATTGCCCTAGACATCTATTTGCTACTCACTCCTCTTCTAAGAAAAATGCTACGTATGACCGGCATTCCTTCATTTGATCTCACTAAATCAATAGCTATCTTGTAATTGGCCAGCAACTCTTCAATCCTTGCATTTCCCAACATGATAATGTCCAGCACTGCGACAGATAATGGGGTGGTTCCCATTGCCGGATATGATGTTTTCTCAACTGTTAACCACATCATCCAAATCTGCGCCAGACAATCGCACCCTTTGTTTTGTCTTCTTACTCCTACCACAGAAAAAGCGATCAGTATATTGAATACGAGAATCCCACAACAAGAATGTCCTTTTTCTTACAAGGAGATGCATTTGTCGTACCAGTCGATTTATCCACAACTACACACTAGTCCTGAAGAACAACAAATCGATTCATGATCTCTAACGTCCTTCAGTCTTCCTAATTCAAGTTCATCCTCCTTCCACTTAAGGAAACCAATTTCCACTCATACATTTAACATGTTTTCCTTTGCTTCTGCCAACAGCCTCACATACTTTATTGACTTGTCATCTTTCTCTTTCTTATCCAAATAAATATTTTTGTTTCCCATTCCCTAGAACTAGAAACTCATCCTTTGGAACTAGTTTGCGTTAGTGAAGAGAATACTGAATAGGTACATGTTACGAGTGGTGTGTCATAGGGGTCAGGGTTGGGACCCTTGTTGTTCACAATCTAAATAAGCACTTAATAAACAGAGACACAAGAAAGCTTTCTGATGACACTAAAGTAGGCTGTCATACAATTGCTGATGTGGACATTGGAAGACTACATGATGACCTAGATAAGCTGGTACTGTGGGTGGGGATGTGGCAAAAGTTGTTCAACACAGATAAGTATAAGGTTCTATTACCAGAAAACAAGTACGGAACTTATAAGATAAACAATGAAGATCTAAATCAAAATGAATGCGAAAAAATCTAGTTTTCGTTAGCAGAAATTTAAAGCCTAAACAGCAGTACATAAATATTCGTAATAAAGGTAACATAATTCTTGGCTTCATAACAAGAATTATAAATAATAAAAGTCCTTGTTTTATACATCAACTTTACGCACATCTGGTTAGACTTCATTTAGATAGCACTGCTCAGTTCCGGAGTTCATATTACACGAAGCAGATAACTGGTCTCGAAAATATACCAAGTCATAAAATTAGGGAGATATGATTAGTGTACAAATTAAAAACAGGAATAAATAACAGGGATACTGTCCATAACGTGGGAAAATATCTAACCAAGACAGGACTCACATCAATGGATTCAAGTAAGAGAAATTTGATTTAGAAAGGATATTGGGAAGTAGTGGAATGACAATAGAGAAATAGATGCAGGGAAGACACTCCCAGGAAATATAATTGAGACAAGATCTTTGGGTAATATTCTTAATTTCTTATATGCTTTCTTGTCAACAATCTCATTGAAAAAATTACGTTCATTATGAGAATGTGAGATCAAAAGAAGCAAAAAAATCCTCTATGTTCCTTGTTGATGAATGAAATAAATTACGTTTCCATGTTCATCCTCGTATATGTCGCGAGACCCAAATACCGTCCTGCTACTTTCAGAGGCCATTTTTATTCCCTATCATAATTTTTCAAATTATTAATATTAATTATGTGTACCTGACGATTTTTCCCGTGGAAAAAAAATCTTGCGACAATTGATGGTTTTCTTATGGTGTCCATAAGCTAGTTTTTACTCTTCAGTGTTTATATTTCAGGATTTATTAATGACCTCATTCATTTAACTCTATTGTGCATTAATTTATAACTTTTTCGTCCAATTTTAAAGTGAGACGCATTTTTTTATTACATGAGACTTAGGTTGTTTAATAGTCGAGGAAAATTGACCAGCTGCATGTAATTATTATTCCTAATCAAATAACACATAATAGAAGTGCCTCAATTTTAAGCAAACATCTTGTTCAGTTTGATAGTCTTCGCTCTCAACGACTGTTCTGAAAAACGGTTCACAGACGTTTCCAGGTTTCTGTTTTTGCTTGGTAAGTGGACACAAGTTTCTCTGAACAGCTTCATCACTTCAGCACTGGTGTATCCTACTTAGAAGAAAGTTTGCATTTTTATTGGAGTGTATATACATAATTTTGTCACTTTTAATCACGAAGGAACTGAACTTCTGTTTAATTTGCTTCAACCACATTTGAGTGCCTCCATTTCCACACTCAATGCATGACTCATTCAGGTTTAGTGCTTTCCTCTGATTGAAATTGCGAACAGCATCAGTCTTTAAAAGTTTGGGGATTCTATGAAATAAACAGATCATTTCATGAGCTTAGTCTGTGTAGGCTTACATTTTGTGGGATTATTTGCAACAATCTCATAATGTTAGGTTGTGTAAGTTACATGCCAGTTTTACTAATCTATCCGTAAAATTGATACACCTCACCCCCTAGTTCTTCGTATCCAACTTTGGTTACGCCGTATCTTTAGCAAACACAAAGATATTGTTTTTGTTGGGTCCCTGGTCATGTTGACGTACAGATCAATGAACAGGCAGACACTGCTGCGCGGTCAGAAGTGCATGACCTTCCAGTTTCATATAGAGGTGTTCCTTTCACGGACTATTTTGCGGTCATTGCTACCCACCTTCGCACCCGTTGGCAACAACGCTGGTCTGACCTGCTAAATAACAAAGTTCATTCTATTAAACCGAGTATAGGTTTCTGGCCTTCTTCTTGTCACCAATGTCGAGATTGGGAGACTACACTCTACCGTCTTCGCATTGGCCACACTCGTCTTACTCACGGGTATCTCATGGAGAGGCTCCCTGCCCCTCTCTGTGTGCATTGTCAGGTTCCAGTGTCTGTTCGACATATTCTGTTGGACTGTATACTTTATAAACGAGCACGCAGAATTTACCTCCAACGGCGTCTTCGCTCTGCGGCCCTTTCTTTACCTTCCCTTCTTGCTGATGGACCCTCCTTTAATCCTGACTCTCTCGTTGACTTTTTGACAGAAACTGACTTACTACACAAACTCTGAAATATACCACTAGCACCTCCCTCAGTCCCTTCTACCTCGATCTCTTGCTACCCTCTATCCCTTTTCTATCCACTATCCTGCTCTATTCCATACCCTACTAATCATCCATCTCCTGTTTACAATTCATTCTCCCTGCATCCTGTCCTGCCCCGCCGCGCTGTATAACCCTTGTGGTTTAGCGCTTCTTTTGATTATAATAATAATGTGAGATAATTGGAGAATGTCAACTAATAAGTGTTTGGCTTTACTTGGTTATCCCAGGTTAAATCAACCTAATGTTCTTTATTACTTTGTTAAAAACTGGTCAGTCTTACTTAGAGAAAAGTTGGGATTATGTGGGTTCCATTTTTTTTAGATTTAGTAAAATTTATTTTCTTGTTTTCATGTGATAAGTCTTGAGTGTCGCATTTCATTAACATCAACTTTACAATGTTCATTACTTGACAGCGTATCATCTGAGCGGCTTCAAGATTAATGTGGGGTATTGGTCTCTTTCCTCCCTATGAAAGATATGAATTAGATTTCATGAGTTTTTGTACCAATTTTCAAGAGTTATCGAACAAATTTGGATATTAGTTTCTATATGAAGACCTTACAAAGAATCTTCTGATTCCTTAAGGAGCTGAATTAGTCAATGGAACCGAACTGCCCTAAAAAATTGAATTTTCCATAATTTTATTTTATTGATTAATAGATATAATATTTCACTGAAATTGATATTACAAACTCTTTTTAAAGACCAAACTACCTAGAAACATCATCTCACTTAACCTGACGTATTTTTTTTTAGCCTAAGTCATCTAATTATAGCATAGATTAGTTTAAATTTACTTAATCAGTTTCACTATGTAACAAAATTTCTCTTTTTATGTGTTCCTGGGAAATAAGCATCAATTCACAAATCTTTATAACTAAACACAATTTAAAAAACAATTTTGATCGCAAAACTTTGATTTTTTTGGCCAGGACACTTCTGGAACACTTTCAAGAAAGACTGATGTAAAACTATTATGTTCTATGGTTTTGCTTGACAAATATAAAAATAGGGACTCCCAAACCAGCATTCAGTTCAGCTCTGGCTCCCTGAGAAGACACATCAGCAGTGAAATGGCATCAAGAGGCTGCAATCATTCACCAGATGCATTCTGCTACATATGTGGTCAATTCATCAAGACAAGAGCCAAGAAGTTCTCTGTAACAGCATCTAAAAAAAATGTGTGAAGCTTACAAAGCATATTTTGGCATGCCAGGTGTGGACCAAGATAAGACCTGGGCACCTCATGTTGCTTGTGAACATTGTAAGAAAACATTGGAAGGTAAGAAAGTCATTATTTATATGAAGGGTAAAATCTAGAATAGGAACATTTTTTAAATGAAATGTATGTAACGGAAACTAATTCTTTTCTTCTTCTACAGGATGGTATAGAGGAGAAAAAAGAGCCATGAATATGGTGTGAACCCGCTGATCACTCCACCAACTGTTACTTCTGCCTGGTGGATCCTTCCAAACGCCGATCTGGGAAAAATGCTTCTGCTAATTCTTATCCAGACCTTGCCTCTTCTATTGCATCAGTACCACACAGTGCTGATCTTCTTGTACCTACACCTCCAGAAAGAAGTCAACCGTCAGAAGAAAAAAACAGCAAATCAGAAAATGAAGAGCACAGTGAACAAGACTATGATCTCACAGATGCAGCTGTTGGGTGGAATCCTAACTACCCAAACCAAACACACCTCAATGACCTTATCAGAGATCTTGGTTTGACAAAGTCAAATGCTGAGCTTTTGATTTCAAGGATCAAGGAGTGGGACTTGATGGATGAAAGTATGCAAGTGACAGTCCAAAGAAAACATCACTAATATTTCTCAAGCTTCATCACTGTTTCATGCAATTGGAGTTGTATGCAATCCAGATTAGTGGAGACTCTTCATTGATAGCTCATCCAGAAGTCTAAAAGCTGTACTTCTGCACAATGAGAACAAGTATCCATCTCTTCCTTTGGCTTATTCACTGCATCTTAAGGAGGACTACAACAGTGTCAAACTTCTACTGGAATCTTTTAACTATGGTAAGTATGGCTGGGAGGTTATTGGAGACTTCAAAATGGTGGCATTTTTGATGGGACTCCAAGGAGGTTTTACCAAGTATCCCTGTTATCTCTGTCATTGGGATAGTAGAGACAGAGCAGCACATTACCAGAGGAAGCACTGACCTACCAAGCTCAGCCCGCACTCATGGCACTCCTGCTTTTCATTAGGGGAAATGCTGCACCACCTTCGTAGGAAGTGATTTCTTTGTGCAGATTTGGGATTAGTCCCTCTAGAATTTTCCAGGTGTAAATTGTAATGTATTTTTCTCGCCTGCATTTTAAGGAGTACAGGTCAATGGTCTTCAGACGTTCCCAGTAATGGAGGTGTTTTATTATACTTATACGTGAAGTAAATGGTCAGTAATTTCGCCTGCCTTGAAAAGAGCTGTTAGTGTACAGCAGAATTCCAGCATAGTGAGAACAAGTTCTCATTATCCATCCTATCATTTTCCTAGCAGATGTGATAGAGACATTGTTGTGATCTTTGAAGGTGAGATTTTCTGACATTATCACTCCCATTTCCTTCACAGTTTCTCGCTCTACTGTGTTGTTAGAATTTGTTTTTTAGTCCGAGCTAGTTTTTATCTCAAGTTTTCCATAGTGGATTAATTGAATTTTGTCCTCATTTAACCTTTTATGTGGCCCATTTGAAGACTTCGTCTAAATCCGTTTTGAAATTTATAGTGTCCTCAATGGATAACACTGTCATGAAAATTCTAGAATCGTCTGCAAAGGAAGACATTCTTCTTCTTCTTCTTGATTCACCGGTACTCTCCCGGCCCGGGCCTTTTCCAAGTGGTGGCCCGGTGGTGTCAGACTATTGTCTGCAATGGAAGGAGGTACAAGTACCTCCTCTTCGTTGGGACCAACTGTCCTCAGGCCTAGCCACAGTCCCTGCCCTCACGGGGTTCGTATGGAGAAGCTAGGTCTCTCTGGTCTGCCATCTTCCCTGCCCCAGGGGAGCTAATGGGAATGGCAGTCTTGTGAACTTCAGGGGGTAGCAAGCTCTGGCTCAGGCACCTACCCTGCCCTAGAAGGGCTGGGCATGGTGTCTCCTCCGAAAAAGGAAGTGTTACAAAATGACACGATATCTATTAATAATAGATATCTCCAGTGAACACTAGAAAGGAAAGCCCTTCTAGCATCCAGCCTGTTACTGGGCTTTTGCAACAAAGTCAGTATCCTGGTTCAGTTATCCGACATATTATATAGATTAAGGGGATTGCAACTGATAGGGTACTAACCAAACATATATATTTAAAAGGTTTATTATCAAAGTGAGAAAATCTAGGGTAGCAAAGTAAATCAAATATAAAGATATTAATTAAGATATTAATTAGGATAATTAGGAGGGTAGCTCCTACACTGCTCTCATATACAATAAGTCTGTGCTGAGGGCACATATATATAAATGACTCAGAAGTACCATCAGGTACAATGTCAGTAATAACAATAATATATACAAATAATAATAAATGTGTGTACGAGTGTGCTCCTGGTAACTATGACTCGACTCAACCAGTGTACGACAGAACAACTTCTCATAAGCTAGCTGTACTAACAAGTTGACAACCAGAACAGCTTGATTGTCTTGTAAAATGACCACTTCGCAGAACAGCACTATAACAGGCAACAGCAACACAGCATCAGGAACAAGGATATAGAAAATCGACCCTAACTGGGGACCATCAGTAGATCCTCCAAAGCAAGCACAAAACTCCCTTTCTACTGAAACTAGGTTCAGCATAAACAATCCCAAACTGTGGCGGTGCACAGATGCCTTATCGAAGTAGGTCCAGAGCTATAGCTTGAGACCTGAGTTATCAAAGAGTGTCAAAGTGACACACAACCCAGAAAAACGTCGAATAATCACTGTCTAGTCTATTCTCTGTGAACAGAGTTACACAGAGTTCTGAGAAGTATGATTCGACTCACCCACGAATGCATACTCTACCCAACAGAGTCTAATGTCGAGAAAACAAGAAGAAATGGAGTGAGGTGTTGACTCGACGAGGGCAGCAGGCCAGAGAGAGAGAGAAAGGAGGAACAACCACCCAGCTCAGGTGTGTTCAGAGACTGACTCCCCCCCGCAACTAGACGCCGGCAGCGTAACAGTCGTTTGCCAACACCAAGGCAGTTACTACACACTCTCGAGCACAACAATATATAATATCCTACCTAATAGATATAGCTAAGTTAAATAATAGTCTAATAATAATATAAAGCAAAATATTAACGATTTAGCTATAATCGAGAATATTCGCAATATAAAATTATAGAAAATGGAAATATACATTATATACATTGAGGCCCAGTTCAAGGGGCGAAATAGGAAGACACGGTGCTATGAGGATGTTAAGAAAGAAAACCACTGTTCCTATATCTAAAAGGAAATATTTATGAAAAAAAAGGAAAAAGGAAAATACTCCAATCTAATATCCCTGGTATTTTTAACATTGTGTTTTATAGAAAAAAAAAATCCTCAGTGTTTCCGACAACGTATATTGCAATCTATGAATGATCATTTAAGAATATAGAACAAAAATAATTTAAGAATAAAGAACAAAACAAAATGCTGAAATAGAAATATAAAGATTTTCGCAGAATTCTACAAAAACTTTTTTTTTTTTAGGATTTGTACTCTCATCACTTATTCGAGCAATTCTTTGTTTAGTTCCCTTGATTCTTCCCCATTCTCTGTTGTTCTTCCTTTACTTCCACTGTGTGCTCGTTTATCTTTTTCCTTTGACATACGGGAGCACAAATTCCAGGATTTTTGTCACATTCACACACTCTTTTCAAAAGGGTTTCATTATTTGGTTCAGACCTGTATTGATATGGCCTTGCAATAACAAACAATGCTATTGTCCTCCATGGAATCACAGTGTTATGACCAGGCACACAAGAATATAACCTCACATAGAAATATAGCAATATAACCAGACACATATATAACATGCATTATAATGGAGCATAGTTAGCAAAGAAATACAGATATGGGATAAAGTAATGTGACATGGATTTAGAGTGATATATCCTATATCTGACACTTTGCAATGTAACGTTGCGTGCAAACTCTTATTGGAAGATTAATTCCTCGGCGGTGGTCGATGCGCCTTTAGGTAGGATGGCGGGTTGGAGGCCGGGTGAGGTAACCCTCTTGCAAAGGACGATTGTTATTAATTCTTTGGTGTATAGTAAGCTTTGGTATGTCGCCGCCGTATATCCCCTCCTGGAAAGAGACATCCAGCGCTTACAGAACAGAGTTTTGCGGTTTATTTGGGGTTTTGGGAGGCATTGGTTACGAAAGGAGGTGGTAATGACAAAGGTAGGTAGGGAAGGGAGGTATGGGTCTGATACCGTTGCATAGGAGATTAATGGTGTTATACGTTAGGCAGGAATTTATAGCTAGGGGTGGGTAACGGGGGGCAAGGGTGGATAGAGTCATGAGGGAGGTTAGGAGGTGGTGGCAGGTTCGGGACCTGTCGATGTGTGAGGCGATTCTGAGGCATATCCTGGTGGTCCCAGATCCTGGACGGGTAAAATTGAGGAGTTTGGAAAGGGTGGGAACAGGGGACATGGGGGTGCTAGGGGAGGAGGTTTATCCAAGGTATAACTGGAATGTAACATGGTACTAGTTCAGATGGCTGATGTTGCCTCCCATAGTGCGAGAAATAGGGTATCGTTTTCTTCACGGCATTCTCGCATCGAGGGCGAAACTTTTCGTGATGGGTTTGGCAAGTGATGGGTTTTATACGCTTTGTGGAACGCCGGACACGGCTTTTCACGTTGTGTATTTTTGCGAGGGTTTGGGGAGGGTGAAGGAATGGTTCACTGGGATAATCGGGGGATGGGGGGGGATGGTTTATCAGTTCTGCGGATTTTATGTTTAGACGAGGTGGGATGTCCAGAGGACGTGTGGCGTGCGGTTATGTATTTCGTTTTAGATTACATTTATGTGTCATGGGGGATGAGGGAGGTGTGAAGCGAGGCGCGGATCCGGGCACTAGCGCTTAGATTCTATTTTATATTCAGGACCTTCCAATAAGAGTTTGCAATATTGTTTTCAATAAAATTGGCAGATTAGTTCCCACACAGTTCAGACTTTTTTTTTATATTTTATTTAAAAACTTAAAATTGTCATACTAGCAACACACATCAATTAGACACCTTACTACAAGTAAGGTCACAATAAAATACTAACCAAACAACAGTATGCACAAACTGCACACACAATAATGTGCTGTACCAACACCAATAAAATAACGCTAACTACCCTATAACAACGAACCTCTAAAACAAAACATTATGCTTACATACAAAACCTTAATCGAACCTTCATCATTAAACAATACATCATTAATCTTAGGCATAAATGCATCGACATTACAAAACAACAACATTTAGTGTAACATAACTCCTAACCTCTCCACAATCCAATTCAAACTTTATACACACAAACATGTAAGCAACCGTAAACATGTTATATTAACTCTACCTAAACCCTCCTATACCCACTGGCTTTTCTACCTCAAAAGAACCCTCCCCCCTCCCCAGTTCTAAGTCCTGTACAATAACAAACCATTCTATCACCTATATAGTGCCCCTATACAGGAACTCATCACATTTTATTGGACTACTGTACATAAGTCCATACACTCATATAGTATATACAATAATTCTTTTGGCACAAACAATTACGTGCCCTGCACCGAAAAACATAGACTCACGTTTTATATATACATTTAAGGCAAACCAAAAATTCGCCAAAACTAAAATATTACACACTAACAGTGCAAACGTCTATGGTAATAAACACAAAACACACAATACAAGTGCATGCCCTTAACTGATTCCTCATGCATAGTAAATGCTTCCATAAACCGCACCTCCGGCTCAGCACCACCAAGCTCTTGCACATCAACATTCCTCAAAATTTCTCAGTGTTCATAACTGATACTCAACATAACCATCTTTTATTTACAAGACAATCACTGTACACTACTGACAGGTAATAACATTATATATAATCCCACTTTCCACTCCATGCTGTACCTTTCGCACAGATTTCAATATTGCTCACATCTCAAAATCCTGCAATACAATTAGGATTGCAAGAACACATTAACACTCGTCATATCATTCCACCCTAGCTATAGATAAACCATAGCCTTACTCAAATCGGCAAACCTACCGGTCTGACCATAACCGCAAATAACAAAAAAGGCACAATACCATGACTGGAACAATACACACACCACCTGCACATAGAAAAGAGGAGTTTACGACGACGTATCGGTCCGACTTGGACCGATACGTCCAAGTCGGACCGATACGTCGTCGTAAGCTCCTCTTTTCCATAACCGAAAGCCCGGCCACCGATTCATGAACCACAGTGAAAGCCCCCTTCACACTAACCCTGACACCCGCACCCCCCATTTCTAAGTCGTAAGTCACACAAATACACCTTTCTCTCAAGTCTTTTGTCTGTGCCCCTTAATCCAGGACATAATGCATTCCCCAAAAACCCCATGGTAACCAGTCACCCACATGCCCATTCTGCAACCAACCCACTTCTCATCCACCCGTCACCCACTTCTTTCAACACATCATGCACACCACCTATACTAAGATACACCCCCATTCACAACCACACCCCATCCCCCTCCCTTCCCCCTACCCCCCCAAACCCCGACCATCCCTCTTATTCGTTTGCCCTATCAACCCCTAACAGTAACCCAACAGTCATGAGCCTATAAGCCTCAGGAAAAGCCCATCCCCAATCCCAACCTCATACAACTTGATTCCTACACTTTTTTCTATAAAAACGCACCGCCAACACTCTAACCCTCACCTCCCCTACTACCTCCCTCATACTCCAAGACACATGAATGTAATCCGCAACAATATACAGAATGGCTCTCGTCACGTCAACACCTACTCCCTCCACGTCCAGACTTAAAACCCTCAAAAAAGACAACCAACCCCCACCTACCCACCTAAGCACACTGCCTACCCATGCCCGCACCCTACCTAAAGCCTCACAAAAATAAATGACGTGATACACAGTATCCAAAAGCCCACATCTTGGAAATCTCCCTCCCTTAATATGCCAATTATGACTAACTGCACCCTTGAAGCTAAAATCCCCTGTAAAAACCTATAAACTGTCTCGCGTACTTTCGCAGGCAGCTTCAGGTGAGGTAACCCATCCCAAATCACCCCCCAATTGTACATTGGGTACACTGCCTTCCCCTGCACCAACTCCTCTTTCACCCCCTCCCCAAGACCCCCACCTTCAGTCACCCCAGCTCACGAACCACCAATAACATTCACAACATTGCCTCACACTCTAGAAGATCCTTCCTGCCCCACCATCTCCTGATCTCCTGCATTACCTGCCCCACCCTCTTTCCTCTAGTTCCCCCCTCCCATAGAAAACGTTGCTTAACATATATGCCTTGCAGTGTCCTTTGCAAAGGAATATGTCCCAACCCTCCCCTACTCACCGACGTCATTACAATCTTCTTATTCAACCAATGTCTTCCATACGCCCATACATACCGTAAAACCCTCTGTTGTAATTTCTCCACATCCTCATCCCTGATGGGGTATACTGCTGCAACATACCATAATTTACTATAAATCAAAGTATTAATGGCTATGACCCTCTGAAATAATGTAACATCATCTGGCCTCCAGCCTCCCGACCTCCGTATGGCAGCCTCAACTACCGATGCCGAATTTATTTCTCTAGCTATCTGTACATCATTGCAATACAGAACCCCACATATTTTCAGCCTATCTACCACAACCCAACCATACCTACGCCCCAACGCCCCCCCACACCCATGTACCCACCTCCAACAACTTTGATTTTGCCCAGTTTACCCTCATTCCTGTAGCTTCCCCAAAAACTTCTATACAAATCCCAATGTACTCCAGGCCCCTTTCCCCTCCTACCATGATGGTAGTATCATCCACAAAACCAACTATTCCACTGACACTAGTCTTATCCTTGTAACCCCCCCCCCTTACTCTTTCGACCACTAACCTATAAAAAGGATCCTGTAGACAAGCAAACAGACATTGAGATAAAGGACACACCTGTCTCAGTCCTCTTTCCATACCCACTGACTCCCCTACCTTCCCATTCAATTGTACCCGTACTAAAGCGTTGCTATACAACGTCCAAACCCAACCCACAACCTCCTCCCCAAAACCCTTTCTACTCAATATGTCCAACAGCATGTCCCTATCTACAAAGTCATAGGCTGTTTCCCAATCCAGACCCAAAAACCTCCCCCCCCCTTCCCTCTACGAACTCCCTAATCATCCCATGCCCAGCCCACATGCATCTCCCCCAAATCCCAAATTGCCGCCTTCCCCAACTTCCTACCTGTTATAGCCTTCCATACTTCGACCACTATAATATGTCCCTCCATCTTCCCCCTGTCCCCATCCATGACATCCCTCTGAATTCCTAACAAAATCACCTCTCTAGGCTTTCTCACCTCATCTTTTTTAGTAAAGTGCTCCCTGAACCAATGCTCCACATACCTACCTATGCCCTCAGTTGTTCTCAAAACCTGCCCCTCCCTACACCCTCCTACAGCCTTACACTTACGTAATGTCATCACTGTCATGCCCTTCCTCATACTCTGAAAACCAAGTAACACATTAATTGACGGCTTATCACCCCATAGGACATCATCCATACCACTCCTCACTCTAATCGCATGGAATCTTTCATTTTGTATTACCCTCAGATGCTCATGCAATCCCCGTATTTCTTCCTCGTGATGTCCCTCCCCCCATAACAATCTCTCAACTGTCCCTCAAAATACCTTTGCAATCCAAAACTCAACTTGGTCTCCTCCCAACACTCCCACTTATAATACTCTCATATTGCAACCTTTGCTACAACATTCCACCACGTCCCCACATCTTGTCCTACTTTACCCTTCCCCCAAATCCTCCCCACCACTCCACAAACCTCCCCCTACGTTCCACTCCCTCCAACCACCTGACATTTAGTTTCCAATAACCCAGATACGTTTTGACAACCCCCTCCCATTGCAACTGAGCCAGCACCCCAAGGTGTTCAGAAAAAAACAATGTTTATATAATTCACATTCCCCACTGTTATTGCCCCAGCCACGTATATATGATCCAGACGAGGTGCATACCCTCGCCTCATGAATGTATACTCTACATTGCAACCCCCTCCACCGTCTATGTCAACCACGCCAACTGCCCAAAAGACGTCTCTTATGACCCCCAACTCACATCCCGCCCCCTCTGTTCCACGTCTTTTTTCCAAATAACACTGTTTCAATCTCCTCCTACTATCACAATCCCAGGTAACCCTCTCAAAAAATAAACCAACTCATCTCACACAAACTCCTCTTTAAGCCTTCTATTATTCATTACTGTCATGTAAACACCTATGAACACCACCCGCACATCACCCCATACCCTCTCCACATGCACCACTTTTGCCCCCCCTTCTTCCCAACTAACAAACTAAAAGGTCTGGTCTCTCTGATTCTTACTGCAACACCTCTCTTAAAACTATCTGCACTTCCCACATACACCTTGTACCCATCGAAACATAAGTCTCTGCCATACCTAAAATTATGTACCTGTAAAATACAAACATCTACATTCAACCGTCTCAACGTCACCGCTTCCCACTTTCGTTTGACCTCTGCATGGAAGCCATTGACATTCATGGTTAAACACCTGAAAAAAAAGCGAAGGGGGCTTTCCTCAATGCTTTTGTATCTTCTGTGATATCACCTTCGAAGGGCCAAGCTTCCCTCCCTTACTTAATCCCTCCTTGTCCAACACCCTCCCCTTTACACCTATCCTACCTCCCTTTGCTACATCAACCCATGCTTTTTACTGACTCTTTGACCGGTAGGAAACTCATCCTTTACCCGACCTCTTCCGGGACTCACCAGGCCTCCATCTCCTCCTCACCCACCACATCCCCTCTGTGCACCTCTACTCAAACCTCTTGTACCACAATCCTATCGGCATTCCATCACACTTGCCAACATTCTCAGGTACAGTGCTATCCCCAGACTCCACACCAGCTGGATAACAAATCTGTAACTCCCTGGCAGTGGCCCTGCAAATAATTGCTGAAATTCTTGAATCAATGGGCCAGGGGAAACCAAAATTGAACCCTCCAGCCCTGAAGCCCCCTCTTGACTCCTGTTGCCATGCCTTGTGTCTTCTGAGGTAAAATGAGGACACACCCCTCCTCATTTTCCACTATTTCACTCCATTTGCCCTTAGCCACCAAATCCATCTCTTCCGCCTCTACCGGTATTTCCTCTCCAACCACAACATTTGCCGTCTGCAACACGTCAACACAACTGGGTCTCTGCTGCTCCATCCTCTCTCTCAAGTTGCCGCCATATGCGCTGCCGAACCACATATCCTACAAGTCCTCTGTTGCCCAGCATAAGTTACATAGACTTGCGTACGAAATCCATCCAAAGTGACGTAGGACGGAATCTGGCTGTTTATTTTTAGGGAATAAGATCCCTCCAACAGCCCAGCATATATACCTTGAGCCCACCTCCCCACCGAGGCAGAATGAACTACTCCATACTGACTAAATGCCTCCCTGACATCAGCCTCACTTGCCTCAAAAAGTACGTTACAAAGACGTACCCAGGTATAGTAGCTGGAAACATCACAAAGTCGTACCTCTAGTCCGGAGTTGACCTCAATCCTCTTCTCTTGGAATCTATCAACCACACGGTCATAAACACTGCTCTCCAGAAATATCACGAAGATTCTGGCAGATACATTCAATGCCAATCCACACAATTCACTATGCGATATTCCATAGGTGTCACGTATTATCGCCGGTAACAGCGCATCCGCATTGCCGGGATATATGGCCCCCTGCAATATCTCAACACAGACTGTATTGACACATTGCTTACTCCTGTCCGCCATCTTTGTGAAAACCAGCAGTATGCATGAGTACCACCAGGTGCCGGAGCAGTCGCACCTGCACACCACCAAGGCTGGGCTCTAGCAGTGTTTAGGTCCTCTAAACTCTGGAATATACATGACAGATCTAAATGGATTGTGAAAACATGCAATTACATTAAGTTTTACAACTTGCATGAATTGTATCACTGTAGACAACAAGAGCATTTCACCCCTCCATGGAAAATATGTTCATTTAATATCACATACCTGCAAGCCCCTCCCAAGAAGCTCATTGCTAGTAATCCCTTCCTTAAATCACTTGTTAAAGCAACTGCTCAAGAAGAAATTTCTCGCCTAGCTGGTAGTAATAAGTTATCACAAGTTATATACACTGATGGATCTAAACAGGAGTCTTCTGGCTGGGCTGCATCTGCTCTTGTTGCCACCTCCCTAGTTAAGAACAATAATAAATCTGTTGAACTAGGCATAAGAATTAACAACTGGGTGTCTACACTGCAAACTGAATTGTTTGCAATCCTAATGGCACTAAAGCTAACTTATGACACTGAGCTTGACTCTATCATCATTACTGATTCTGTCATCACTGAAGGCTCTTGACTCATATAATGACTCTAACAGCATGCTCATTGGAGAAGCCAGGTATAGATACTCAAAAATCCGGGACAAAGGAATTAATGTACAATTGCTATGGATTCCATCACACATTGGATTACTCCTTCATGATAAAGTTGATATGTTAGCCAAGAAGATCACCCATAAGGAGAATGTAGAATATAACTTTGGTATATCTGTGTCTAGCATTAGGAATAATATTAGGAGAGAAGTAAATAATGAAAATGATTGCTATAGGAATGCAGTTAGAAGCCTGAGTAGATCTATAACCCACTATGATAACATGAACATAGATAAGAATGTTTATGGAGCAATACACACACAACCCGCACATATAAAAGGAGAGGAGCTTACGACGACGTTTCGGTCCGACTTGGACCATTTACACAGTCACACTAACACGAAGGACAGGGGGAAGGGGTATTTATAAGCAGACAGACAGGGGAGGGCACAAGAAAGTGGTGGAGGGATAATGGAGGTAGTAGTGATAGTGGTAGTGGTAGTAGTAGTGGAGTCAGTCATAAACTAGGAAAGGAGCACTGCAAAGACGCTGGCGGCCCGCAAGGGTAAGAACAAGAACACAGTGGGGAAAAATTAAAATAGAGGACAAATACAAGGCAAAAAATAGATAAAGTAATATAATCTATACTTTTTATTTCATTGTGTGTCATTGTTCAAGTCATGGTAGTTACAATTTTATTTATGGAAACTTGTAATGTAACAGACTGACTGATGCTTGTAGTGGCCAGGTTTAGGCTTGCTAAGGTACTTGCAGTTTGGAGACACTAAGATGATATCAAACTAAATGCAAATTATGATTGATCTAGGTCATATGTCACTTCTTGAACACTATTAAATTGTCCCTTATTGAGAATACATGAGATAGACAGTATAAAACCATGTGGTGTCAAGATATTAATTAGTTGAAAATAGATACATTATATTACAAATTCACTCAATTGTTGTACGATAGTAACTGTAGATATAACAAATGTACAATTTTAATTTTTTGGAGTTCTAGGCCTTTTAGTGTATCCATATGTTTGTGCTGTCACAGATGGAAAATGGTGCAATAACAGATTTTGAAAATTTAAAAAATCTCGTCTAGGAGTCAGGCTTACGGAACTTCAAGGTCAGTATGGGTGGTTTTCACAGTGAAGGATCTTGCACATTTTCTAGGTCAGCAATTCACCGTTGTGAAAGGTGCCTGGAGTTTACCTGGAGAGAGTTCCAGGGGTCAACGCCCCTGCGGCCCGGTCTGTGACCAGGCCTCATGTTGGATCAGAGCCCGATCAACCAGGCTGTTACTGCTGGCCGCACGCAGTCCAACGTACGAACCACAGCCTGGCTGGTCAGGTACCGACTTTAGGTGCCTGTCCAGTGCCTGCTTGAAGACACCCAGGGGTCTATTGGTAATCCCCCTTATGTATGCTGGGAGGCAGTTGAACAGTCTTGGGCCCCTGACACTTATTGTGTTGTCTCTCAACGTGCTAGTGGCACCCCTGCTTTTCATTGGGGGGATGTTACATCGTCTGCCGAGTCTTTTGCTTTCGTAGGGAGTGACACTCGTGTGCAAGTTTGGTACTAACCCCTCTAGGATTTTCCAAGTGTATATAAGATAAGATAAGATAAGATTTCTTCGGATTTTTAACCCCAGAAGGTTAGCCACCCAGGATAACCCAAGAAAGTCCGTTCGTCATCGAGGACTGTCTATCTTATTTCCATTGGGGTCCTTAATCTTGTCCCCCAGGATGCGACCCACACCAGTCGACTAACAACCCAGGTACCTATTTGTTGCTAGGTGAACATGACAACAGGTGTAAGGAAACACGTCAAAATGTTTCCACCCGCCGGGAATCGAACCCGGGCCCTCCGTGTGTGAAGAGAGAGCTCTAACCACCAGACCACCAGGCCACCGAATAATAATGTATCTCTCCCGCCTGCGTTCCAGGGAGTACAGGTTTAGGAACTTCAAGCGTTCCCAGTAATTGAGGTGGTTTATTGCAGTTATGCGTGCCATGAATGTTCTCTGTACATTTTCTAGGTCAGCAATTTCACCTGCCTTGAAAGGTGCAGTTAGTGTGCAGAAATATTCCATCCTAGATAGAACAAGCTACCTGAAAAGTGTCAACATGGGCTTGACATCCCTGGTTTTAAAGGTTCTCATTATCCATCCTGTCATTTTTCTGGCAGATGCGATTGCTACACTGTTAGGGTCCTTGAAGGTGAGATCCTCTTTCATGATCACTCCCAGATCTTTGACATTATTTTTTCGCTCTATTGTGTGGTTGGAATTTGTTTTATACTCCGATGAGATTTTAATTTCCTCACGTTTTCCATATCGGAGTAATTGAAATTTATCATCGTTGAACTTCATATTGTTTTCTGCAGCCCATTCAAAGATTTGGTTGATGTCTGCTTGGAGTCTTGCAGTGTCTTCAGTGGTGGACACTGTCATGCAGATTCGGGTGTCATCTGCAAAGGAAGACACGGCACTGTGGCTGATATCCCTGTCTATGTCCGATATAAGGATGAGGAACAGGATGGGTGCGAGTACTGTGCTTTGTGGAACAGAGCTTTTCACCGTAGCCGCCTCAGACTTTACTCTCTTGACTACTACTCTTTGTGTTCTACTTGTTAGGAAATTATAGATCCATCTACCAACTTTTCCTGTTATTCCTTTATCACGCATTTTGTGTGCTATCACACCATGGTCACACTTGTCAAAGGCTTTTGCAAAGTCTGTGTATATAACATCTGCATTCTGTTTGTCCTCTAGAGCATCCAGGACCTTGTCATAGTGGTCCAGTAGTTGGGACAGACAGGAGCGACCTGCTCTAAACCCATGCTGCCCTGGGTTTTGTAATTGATGGTTATCTAGATGGGTGGTGATCTTGCTTCTTAGAACCCTTTCAAAGATTTTTATGATATGGGACGTTAGCGCTATTGGTCTGTAAGTGTGCAGTGTGCAGTGTGGTAGTGTGCAGTTAGTGTGCAGCAATATTCCAGCCTATTATTATTATTATCAAAAGACGACTCATCGACACCATGCCCAGCCCTTCTAGGGCAGGGTCAGTGCCACAGCTAGAGCTTGCTACCATCTGCAGCTCGAAAGACTGCCCTTCCTGTCAGCCTCCCTGGGGCGGGGAAGATGGCAGACCAGAGATGCCTAGATTCTCCCTACGAGCCCCGTGAGGGCGGGGAACGTGGCTAGGCCTGGGGACAGTTGGTCCCAAAGATGAGGAGGTACTTGTATCTCTTCCCATGGCAGACATTAGTCTGAGATACTCCCGAGAAAGGGAGCCAAGGCCGGGTCACCACTTGGAAAAGGCACGGGCCGGGAGAGTCCCAGCGAATCAAAAAGAAGTATAATAAAAAGAAGCGCTAAACCACAGGGGTCATACAGCGCAGCAGGGCAGGGCAGGATGCAGGGAGAATGGATTGTAAGAGGGAAGAGGGATGATTAGTAGAGTATGGAGTGCAGCAGGGCAGTGGATAGTGCAAGGATAGTGTATAGAAAGAGATTGAGGTAGAAGGGTGTGGAAACTTTTTTAGTCACTAAAAGTTCCACAGGGTAAGGGAGCCGTTAGGAGCCTTACACACCATGGATCGGCCCTCGAGTTTATAAACCCACACTCCCAACCAAAACAACTACACACTCCAGCTGATGAAGGTGACTATTGTGTATATTTTAATTGATAGATTTATCCACCTAGGAACACCTAGGCAAGTTTGTACAGTTCGAAACTAATAGTAGGATTATTAAGGCAACGTTAGATATTAATAATGTAGCTCTAGCACCCTAATATAGGTAGTTATAGGCCTGAATAGGCAAGCATTAGATTATGTTAGCTAACGAGAACTGGCAGCTCTACACTTGAATCTAGGCGGGTAAGAGCACCAGTTCCTTCTTACCAGAACAGACTTCGTCAGAACAAGACACCCCCCACGTGACCCAACATCTGTCCTGGGGCCACGGAGGAGATCCCGAAGTACCGTGGACATCTGCCTCCATCCAGACCCTGTTACAGTAAGACTAGGCTTTCTTTCTCTCAGTATCTGGCCAGTTTTCTGGGGGAAACGTTAGTGAGTTATCTGTGGGTCTTAGGCAGACGGACGACTTTGTGTTGGTATGTACCAGTGTCGTCTCTTAAGTTCAAGTCTGGAAGCTAATGTTACTTACTGTATATATTGCTCAAGGGATACCCAAGGAACCAGGGAACTCTGAGGTGCAGGCAGGACACTAATTACACCATCCTTTGCAGACAAAGTTTCTCCACTGCACATGGTGTTAGGAGGGGTTATATATAAGGAAGACCAGGACACATAGCCACCAGCTTCTTTCAAGTAAGTAAACCCCTTCCAGTATTGTGTAGGCAGTGTGGGATTCCCCTTACTGCAATTAGATAGAAATTTGTACCATAGCCACTTGTAAGTCTGAGAGAAGTGTCTCAGAGTGTCGGTGTCAACAGTGCTTGCCCAGAGTGCAACTTACAAGGGGGCAGTCCAAACAAGTTTCAAATAATACCCATCAATTGCACAACCCAGGGCAACACGGATTTAGAGCAGGTCGCTTCTGCCTGTCCAAGCTACTGGACCACTATGACAAGGTCCTGGATGCTGTAGAGGATAAACAAAATACAGATGTAGCTTTAGACAAGTGTGACCATGGTGTAATAGCGCACAAAATGCGTCATAAAGGAATAGCAGGAAAAGTTGGTAGATGAATCTATAACTTCCTGACTAACAGAACACAAAGATATACGACAAACTCTAACCATACAATAGAGCAAAAAAGTAATGTGAAGGACCTGGGAGTGATAATAGCAGAGGATCTCGCCTTCAAAAACCACAACAATGTATCTACCTCATCTGCTAGGAAAATGATAGAATGGATAATGAGAACCTTCAAAACTAGGGACGCCAAGCACATGATGATTCTCTTCAAATCACTTGTTCTCTCTAGGCTGGAATACTGCTGTACACTAACTGCCCCCTTCAAGGCTGGCAACATTGCTGACCTGGAGAGTGTACAAAGAGCTTTCACGGCACACATAAGTACGATAAGGCACCTAAATTACTGGGAACGGTTGAAGGTCCTTAATCTGTATTCCCTGGAATGCAGGCGAGAGAGATACATGATAATATACACTTGGAAAATCCTAGAGGGATTTTTTTTTTATTAGTCAATACAGTGATAATACAAAAGTAACATGACGGTACAACACCAAGTACCTCATAAATTCAAAACAATATAATTATCTTACGACTAAGGTATAGACATAACCTAAGGATGTCCTCAAACTAAGATTAGATTTTGCCACCGAAGTGGCTAGTTTATTGTGCACCCCATATCCATCCTGTGGACGGTAGCGCAAGAGCATATGGATACACAAAAGGCCTAGGCACTAGGCCCCAAAGGGGTTAACAATTGTACATTTGGGAAATTTAGGAAATTTGCTTAGTACAACTGGCATCTTATTTCATGAATAAGATATCTTGACATGTCACATAGGTTATTATACTGTCTATCTCTATATTGCTCAATAAGTGGACAATTAAGCACATAGTGTTCAAGACAGTGACCATATGCCTGATCACATAATTTGCATTTAGTTTGATCATCATCTGTGTCTCCCAAACTGTCAGAAGTACTTGTAGCCAAGCCTAAGCCTGGCCACTACAACATCAGTCAGTCTGTTCACATTGCAAGTTGCTCCACAAACATGCCCATCTGTGCTCGCATTATCATGAGCACAGATAGGCACGTTCATGGAAATTAATTTGGATTTATATCTACAGTTCACTTATCTGTTACAAGCAAATTTAGGAAATTTGCTTAGTATAAGTGGTATCATACCTTCACCAATAAGATATCTCGACATGTCACATAGGTTATTATACTGTCTATCTCTATATTCCTCAATAAGTGGACAATTCAGCACATAGTGTTCAAGACAGTGACCATATGCCTGATCACATAATTTGCATTTAGTTTGATCATCATCTGTGTATCTCCCAAACTGCCAGAAGTACTTGTAGCCAAGCCTAAGCCTGGCCACTACAACATCAGTCAGTCTGTTCACATTGCAAGTTGCTCCATAAACATACTTATCTACGTTCATGTTATCATAGTGGGTTATAGATCTACTCAGGCTTCTAACTGCATTCCTATAGCTATCATTGTCATTATTTATTTCTCTCCTAATATTATTCCTAATGCTAGACACAGATATACCAAAGTTATTTTCTACATTCTCCTTCTGGGTGCTCTTCTTGGATAACATATCAACTTTATCATGAAGGAGTAATCCAATGTGTGACGGAATCCATAGCAAATGTACATTAATTCCTTTGTCCCGGATTTTTGAGTATCTATTTCTGGCTTCTCCAATGAGCATGCTGTTAGAGTCATTATATGAGTCAAGAGCCTTCATGATGACATAGAATCAGTAATGATGATAGGTCAAGCTCAGTGTCATAAGTTAGCTTTAGTGCCATTAGGATTGAAAACAATTCAGTTTGCAGTGTAGACGCCCAGTTGTTAATTCCTATGCCTAGTTCAAAAAAATTATTATTGTTCTTAACTAGGGAGGTGGCAACCAGAGCAGATACAGCCCTGCCAGAAGACTCCTGTTTAGATCCATCAGTGTATATAACTTGTGATAACTTATTACTACCAGCTAGGCGAGAAATTTCTTCTTGAGCAGTTGCTTTAACAAGTGATTTAAGGAAGGGATTACTAGCAATGAGCTTCTTGAGGGTCATTGCTAGTAATCCCTTCCTTAAATCACTTGTTAAAGCAACTGCTCAGAGAAATTTCTCGCCTAGCTGGTAGTAATAAGTTATCTAGTTATATACACTGATGGATCTAAACAGGAGTCTTCTGGCAGGGCTGCATCTGCTCTGGTTGCCACCTCCTAGTTAAGAACAATAATATTTTTTTGAACTAGGCATAAGATTAACAACTGAGGTCTACACTGCAAACTAAATTGTTTGCAATCCTAATGGCACTAAAGCTAACTTATGACACTGAGCTTGACTCTATCATCATTACTGATTCTATGTCATCATTGAAGGCTCTTGACTCATATAATGACTCTAACAGCATACTAAACAGACAAGAAAACTACATAAATATGTAAGTGCCGTGATGCGGACACTTACCCTACAGAAATATGAACACATTGGACAATATGTACAGAGACATTGAACACAGCTACCTACATAATAACTCAAAACAATACAATACTTGTGGCATAGTTACGTCAACAGTACAAAAATAACATCGTTCATGTATTGTATATATAATTATACTATGGTTTCAAACCATGTTAATACCACATCAAGGACTTCATAAATGCTAACGATACTAATCACAGTGAAGACAAACGATATACGGTTCACAGCGTTCACCATCAACCTAAATAGAAAAACCAAACTTAACCACGTAAGTGCCGTGATGCTTTACCCTACACCGTATACAATCTACAAACACCTGTAACCTGTCGTCCTATGGACTGAGACACGCACATTCACGCCAATTCACGCTGAGGCCAAAAATAACACAAAACACTCACTTGAGTACAAAAACACCCAACCTCACCATAAACACCTGTTGTGGAAACTTATTTCTTTGCTAAAAGTTCCACAGGGTAAGTAAGCCGTATGGAGCCTTAGACATACCACGGATCGGCCCTCGGAGTTTATAAACCCACACACCCAACCAAAACAAGCATACACATTCAAGTTGGCGGAGGTAACAATTGTGTACATTTAATTGATAGATTTATTCACCTAGGAAAGCCTAGGAAAGTTTGTACAGTTAGTAACTAATATTAGGATTATTGAGGCAACGTTAGATATTAATAATGTAGTTCTAGCACCTTAATATAGGTAGATATAAGCCCCAAATAGACGAACCTTGGGTTATGTTAGCTAGAGAGAACTGGCAGCCCACACTTGAATCTAAGCGGGAGTGATGCTGACTCCTTCTTACCAGATCAGACTTCAAGGAGTGAACAAGCGCTGCAAACAAGCAGCAACCCCCACGTGACTCAACATCTGTCCCGGGGGCACGGAAGAGATATCCCGAAGTACTGAGGATATCTCACTCCATCCAGACCCAATACAGTAGGACCTTACCTCTTTTCTTCTCAGTATCTGGCCAGTTTTCTGGGGTAAACATGTGTAGGTTTTGTTGTGGGTCTCTCGTGCGGTTGGACGCATTTTAGCAGGTACCAGCATCCCATTGTTGAGTAAAAGTCTGGAAGCTAGTGTCTCATACTGTTTAGATATTGCTTGGAGGATATACCCTAGAGCTGTGGATTCTGAGTTAATACAAGACACTAATACCACTTAATTTGCAGATTAAGACTCTTCCCTTCACATGGTGTTTGGAGGGGGTTATAGCTTAGGAAGATTAGGATCCACATGTCCACTCCATCAAGTAAGTTAAACCCTTTCATAATAGTGCATGAAGTGGGGAATTCTTTTTACTGCAGTTAGCTAGAAATTTGTCCTATATCCACTTGTAAGTCTGAGAGAAGTGTCTCAGAGTGTCGGTGTCAACAGTGCTTGCTCAAAGTGCAGCTTACAAGAAGGCAGTCCCAAAACAAGTTTCTATACCTGTCTTCCCTAATACTCCAACCTATAACCATTAAGCCAGTAATTACGTGCGACCAACAAAAGTACAACATAATGATCATTCTAAGTCGCATAAGTCCAAGACCTGTTTAGACATCTGATTGCAAAACTTGCATCATCACCACACATTACAATATATGTTCACCTGACCTCCTACCACTGTCTGCTGGACGACACGTGTTGACGCCCTATCAGGTGACACCGGAGAGAATGCACTTAACCCTAGCCATGTCACCCGCTGTATCCCCCCTGTCCAGACACCCCTGACCATACCCCCCCTTTTTTTCGACCAGCTCTTTAATGAGGTACCTCCCCCCCTCACCCCCCAACAGAATACCTATAGTCAATTCCCTATATCCCTGAGAGAAAGCTTTACACCATGTCCTCGCATATATAACCTGATTTCTACACTTAGACCTATATATACCTGCTGCCAACGCTCGGATACGCTGTGCTTCTGGAGCCTCCCGCATTACCCACAAAATATGTATGTACTCGACCACCAAGTAAACTACCGCCCTACCAACGTCCTCTGGAAAAGCCCCACGTCCAAACACAAAGCCCCAGGGTCATCAAACCCCCACCCCACCCTCCTTAATACCCCACTAAACCACTCCCTGACCCCCACCAACGTATCACAGAAATACAGAGTATGATACACTGTGTCCAGGACCCCACATGATCCAACAACCCATCCCTGATGATGCCCATCCTAAACAACTGTGCACGCGTCGCTAAAATACCCAATAAAACCTATAACCTGTTTCACGCACTCTTGGTGGTATTCGCAACTTCTTCATCCAACGCCACGTTAACTTCCA